>CAJVPT010007363.1:0-10137 GCA_910592055.1 Acaulospora colombiana
ATGGGATGGCTTTACTGTATTCATTTGTTAACAAATAATCTTTAATTGAACTATTTCCAGTACTCCAAATAAAGACATCATTCCACTTCCAGCTATGAAAAGTTATCTTCATATCTTTGGTCAATTTCAGTACTTGTAATACGAATTTGTCCCTTCCCAGAAGATGGTTTAATGAGTTACATATGAGCAGGTTGAGGGGTTCCCAATACTTAATCTGTGATTGCTTTAACCTGATAATTGTTATAATTCTGGCTGGCCCTAAGTCATTTAACCTATTGCATAATCCTGTTATCTGACTTTTTTTTTGTAACATCCAAATACTCTTTAAATTGTAAATCCTGGGATGATGTACTATACTATTAGGTATGGATCGACATAGTGTGGCCTTATTTTTGAATAGCTTTCTATATATCATTATCAAGACATTACATATTTGTCAGGATAATACACTATGCTGCATTCTGAATTCGATTCTAGGTATTAAGATTCTATTTAGAATATAAAGTGCTTGTTTGTCGGTTAACTTTTTGTTTTTTAGGGACTTGATAACCATGTTGATTTCTTTAAGCATCTGTTCTTTGAGCTCAATAGCCAATTTCTGGTTACCTGTCCAGATCTCTAAAAATCTTGTCTGTTCAGCTCTATTCAATTCTCTAACTACTTCTCTATCAACCCCTATTTTGACTTCTTCTGGATATTGGTTGGGATTATTAATAGTAATTAATACTGATTTGCTACTATTAATCTGTAAATCATTTGCCCTGTAAAAAATTCTTGCTTCTTCCAGAATCTTTTCCATATCCTCTTTGGATCTTGCTATCCATGTTATATTATTCATGAATACAATTGCTGCATGCCTTGACTCTAGCTTTCTTTCAGTGTTTTCCTTTAAATCTGGATTCCAAGTCACTGACATTTTATAGCCTTTTGTTTTATAATTCTAAATCTTACATAATAAAAGATCATAGAATATTCTCCACATTAGTGATGAGATGGTTTCTCCTTGATCAATTCCATCTCCTGCTGTAATTACTTCAGTTAGATCTTTCTCAAATATAATCCTAAATTCTTAATTTTGAAATAAACTTATTATAATTTGGATAAAGCCTTCTGGTATCTTGATTCTATTCATCGCCTTAATTAACATATTCAGGCTAATAGTATCATATGCTTTTGCTATATCTTGGAAAAGTATCTATAATTCCTTTTTATTTTCTCTTGCTTCCTTACAAATATTATTGAGAATTTGAATTGGTTCTGTTATACTTTCTCCTAGTAATCTTGCATAATTAGGTCCTCTTAGGATATTGTTGATCTTGCGGATATTTTCCAATCTATTTGTAAGGATTTTGATAAAGTATTTTCGTGTGACCTCCAGCAATACTATTGGTGTGGTGTTGAGGAGTTCACATCTCCATGGTTTTGGCTTTGCTATGGGGTATATATGACTTTGCTTCCATCCTATTGGAGTAACTTCCCACCTTAAAAAGTAGTTAAGCATCTTTCTAAGATATTCCTGTTCTTCTTGACCCAGCCTTTTAGCATTTCGTAACTAATTTGTGATCTCCCTGGAGTTGTGTTATTGGGAAGTCCTTGAAGTGTTTCATATAGTTCTTCTTGGGAGATTGGCTCCAGTAGGTCTTTATACCACCTTTTATTAATATAGTCTTTAGAATTATATTCTTCTTTCCAATCTTCTATAAGGCTATCAAAATTGGCATTTCGTTTTTTGAATGCCTTATGATGATATCTTCTTATTTCTTTTTCAATTTCTTCCTTCTTAGTAGTTATATATTCCTTTTCTTCATCTTTAATCTTGATCTTATTCAGTATTATTTGGACTCACTCTCTGTCAGTCAAGGAGTTTACTATTCTCCCTTAATTGCTACATAGATCATTACATCTCTGTTCCAAGGCTCTTTTGATAGCATCCCTTGTTTTTTTTTGCCTCTGTATTCTGACAAGCAAGTTTTAGGCCTTCTATTGCATTCTGTATATCCTTTTTTAATAGTTTTCATGGAATTTGAGAAATACTATATTGGATACAATAGTTTTTGATCTGGTAATTAGGACTGAAGGTAGTGTTGTGTTGTGTTTTCTAATTGCTATGCTAAGGGCTTGCAATTTGATTGGATCATGTGTACTCTCTGCCTTCTTAAAGAGTGCAAATAGTTGAAGAGCCCTTCGATACTTGATAAATTCTGGTCCATACCTATGATGTTTGACTTGGGAAGCAGCTAGCTTCTTGATATTAAGCTTGTTATATACTACCCTACATATTTGTTCTTCAAATGTCTTTCAGATCTTGTTTGCTTGAGCTTCTCTTTCACCATTTTCAGGTTTTTCTTTAAGCAATGGATCCATTGTCATTCTAAGTTTGTGATTCAGGCTTTTACTGAATGCCCTTCACTACTCAGGTGTTGACCCCTTTATATCGATTCTTGGTTCACTCTTTGTGGGAGGCTTCTTTTTGATATCTCTTGTGAAGAGATTGGCATCATGCATTGTTAGAATAAGCATAGTATGATCACTTCCTGTCATTTCCTCCATACTTTGGTTGTCAAATCTGAGTATAGGGTAGTTTGTTAAGCTTTGAGATATCCATATATAGTCAATCCAACTACTGCTAGTAGTATCCCATCTTGTTGGAGTTTTATATTTTCCTTCCCATATAGCCTGTATATCAAGAAAGGACCATTCATCTAAAAAGTTGAATAGTGGAATTTCTGGGTATCAAGATGGTTTAAATTTAGTTTTAAATATTGATGTCCTGTCTTCTGCAAGGTTGTATGTGGCATTAAAGTCTCCCATTACTATTATATGAAAGCCTTGTCTGTTTTTTTCTTTAATGAAGCTTTGCACTTTCTTCTGTGTCTTTATACTTCGCCATTTGTTTAAAGAAATATAAATCTAAATGATACATATTTTGTTTCATTTCATGAGCATATTAACTGCTATCATGTATCCTTCTGCCTCTTCTACTGAAGCTACTTTTTTTCCAGAATTTTTCTTATTAAGAGATTAACTTCTGTATTATATAGAATGTCTTTATTGGTACTATGAAAATACTTGAAGGTTGTTTGCTTCTGAAAGATCCATTTTGCCTTTGCATTGGTTAATTTTGTTTTGCATAGCCCCATTATTCCAATGCCTTGTTCCTGTATTTCTTTTATAAGACTATATTGGTTTATACTATCAATAATGTCTCTAATATTGTGTGTCCCTATTCTAATTACCCTTTTCTGTATATCTTCCTTTTTTGTTTCTTCAACCTGTTGATCCTCTTTGTTTCTCTCTTGAAATTTATCTTTTTCTATTTGCAGGAAAGTATCAAGATCTTGATCACTCTGCTGCTTCTTACTATTGTTCTTCTCTATTTGTCATACTTTATCCTTGTTTTATATTTTTGACTTGAGAATGGTGGGCTGATATTTCCTCTCTTTCTGTGATTGAACTGGTGTGCCCTTTTTAGGAGTAGTTGGTCTTCCTTTTGAGTGGATCTTTCTCTAGTTTATCTAGTTGTTTGCTAAGCTTCTCTAATATTTTGCTCAACTAAACTATCTTTGACTCTTGCTTTACAGTTGATCTTAGGTTTCTTGTTTTCCATCTTGTTGTTTGCCTTTGATGTCACCTAGTATCTGAAGCTTTATCATCTGTTTTTGAGGAATATTGTGAAACCTAATGTGGGACTTGGTTCGCTTTCTGATGTCTTCACCTCCCTAGTGGCTCCCTATTGCTACCAGTTACTAGTGGTATAGACCTTATTGTACTTCTCCTGTTTTTTGGTTAACTATTGTTTCTTCTGAGTCTTACTGTTGATATAGCTTCTTTTTCAGTTTCCATGATATCTTCATTATTTTTTTTATCTCCACTTGCTCTATCTTGACTTATAGAATTTTGTTCTCTTGCTTCTTTAATTATTATATGTGCATTGCTTGACCTAGTCAGGTCAACTGATGCCTTGTGATAATAATGATTTTTTGCACTTCATCCTAGCCCTTAATTGTTGATCTTTATTTGATGTTGGAGTGCCTCTCTTAGATCTTTTTCATTTTCAAAGTACACTACTACATAGTTTTCTGATACTAAGATGACCTTGTTTTTTTATATGTAAAAGGCCTTAACCTTCATATGGTTTAAGGCCTCTTCTATAGAATTTGTAGATAATCCATCAACCCCATATAGTCTTAAGGAGTATCTCTTTCTTTCTTTTAGAATCTGAGTAATTTCTTGATCATCTTGTTCCTTGTGGACTATCACAGATCATACTTGATTGGATTTTATCTTGATCATCTATTCCTTGTCCAAGTTGATGTATTCTTGGTAAATATAAAGATGAACTTTGAACCATTTTTGATGGAAAGATGTTCTATATTCATGAATATTGATAATTTCTCCAAACTCTTCTATTGTTTATCTGATCACACATTTGCCAGGCTTGTGATCTGTATCTACCAATATGATATATTTGGATCTATTTTTAACTGATGGAAAGTTTTCTGGTTTGAAGATCTTTTTGTTCTGAGCATATCTTTGAAAGGCCGGTCATGTGATCATCTCTTTGTCCATTCTTCTAAATGTGAAGTTCTCAGCTTCTTTTCTATTAACTGCCTCCAGATATCTTGCTGCATCTTCTTCTTCATCAAAACAAAATGTAATTCAATGGTTGCCATTGATAAATTCTATTTTGAAGGGATTCATTTGCTTAGGTATTTTTAGAGCTCCTTTGAGATACATAATTCCCTCTTCTCTATTTTCTCCTGGCAATATAGCTTGGAGTACCCCCACCTTAATTGATCTCTATTGTTTTATAAAGAATAGGTTTACTATTGTTCCCTGAATCCTGTTTCTTGTATTATAAGACATGCTATCTGTAATACAGCTTCTCTGCACTGTTTCCTTTAGCACTTCTGTTTCTATTTGTTCCATTTGTTCTACCATCTCTCTATTCTCCATTATGATTTCCTTAATGGAGTGTGCTTCTTCAAGTTCTGTGGAAGTTGATTAAACTTCTATTGGTGTGCTTTTCATTATAGAAACTTCAACTTGATTAGGGCTTGTTGCCTGTCTTACTGGCTTGCTTGTCAACATATTGTATACCTTTTCTTTTAGCATAGGTGCTTTCAAATCTTCCTTTTTACCTTGCCTCTTTTCCTAGAGAGTAAGAATATATTGTCGCAATATACATTCTTTCACTATTATCAAAGGATCTATCTTTAATAGATTGGCAATAATATTATTTAGTATCGAGAAAACCTGTATTGACTCAGCAGGGATGTGGAGTTGAATAGTTGTTGTTAGTTTCAGTTCATGCTGTATTATTCTTGTTTTTCAGAGTACTTGTTGAGGATCTTGATGAGATGCTATCTTTCCTAATACTTTCAATAGCTCCTTTTCTTGTTTCTCTAGAATTCTGATTATTGTTTGTTCTTTTGTTGACATGTTGACACATAATATGAAGAATTTAGTACGTATTGTTGTTGTATGAGTGTCTTTTTAACTACATGATCAAATAAATACTGTTATATATTATTTTTCCATTTGGCATATATGGCAATAAGTTGTTATATTGATATTAGGAAGTCTATGACATGTAGCTACTATGTGTTTACTTATCCAATATTTGTTTATTAACATGTAACTGATTATGATCAACTGTTGATCTTGCTTTAGATAACATGTGCTGTTGATCTCATATGTTCTAGTTTATTGATCTGTCACGTTCTCTTATTTTGTTGTAGATTGATCAGCTTGTTTTGATACACATCAATCAGGTGGAGAGTTAACGTGTTCGTGTTTATGTAACATGAAATAGTTGATCTGGAGTTGTTGTGTTGTTGTGATCTTTTAGCTGTTTGACCAAAGAGACTTGGACATTCTCCTGGGTTTCAGTTAGCTTTGAGGTTGTGCTGATTTATCAATATAATCTATTGCTTCTGAGACTTCTCTTAGTATTTAGAAAGGTGTTAATCTGCACTGGCCTAATTAAGAGCTTTGTAGAGTTGAGAAGAAGCCTACTATGAATCAGCTTATTCTTGCTTTTTCTTCTTCCTAAAAACAAAAGTGATCTAGGAATATCTGTCTTTCAAGCTGAGCAAAACTCTTTTCTTGTTTGTTGTAAAGTAGATTTTGTTACCTATAAATGGATAGTTGTATCCTTTGTGGCTTGTTTTTGTTTAGGCAGTTTTTGTGATTTTTTTAAGAAAATTACCAAAAAAGAAAATTTTTTGAAAAAATATGGATCAGCGGAAAGAGTTTATTTTTATCTTTTATTATGTTTTATATATATAACTTATAATATTTATATAACTTAATATATAAAATTTTTAAAAAAATAAATAAATAAATAAAAATAAACAAGTTTTTATTGAACTCTTTCTGCTGATTCTCTGATCACATACAAAAAAAATGTTCATAAGAAGTTTTATACTTCCTTGCTAATAAAGTCTTTATACTTTTATTAAATAACTTAAAGCTTGTCTTCATGTATTTTTTCTACTCTTCTTTACTTGTTTATAAACTTCTTTGAATAAAAACTTGGATCTTTAGTGACCTGAAAAGATCCAAGTATACACTTCCTTTACTAAAGGCAAGAAGATTCTAGAAAGTAAAAGAACTAGTAAGTGGAATGTTATCTTACAAAGTCAAAGTGACAGAAATAGAGATTTTATCAACAGGGAAAGGCCTATTATCTACTTTCTTATACTTTTTTGTTTTCTCTTAAAATATTTATTATTTTTCATAATTTTTTTGAGGAATTTTGTCTATCTCAGTTCGACTCTGAATTTTTGATACCACAATGTCACCAGGCTTTTGATTGATTGACATGAAACATATTAGTAACTGAATATAAACAAGTCCCTACTAATCACCTTATATGTTCTAATAATGTTATTGACAATTGAAAGAGTTGATTGGTATTCATATCTACTTCACTCCTTCAATTGGATTAACCTATAAATCAAGTTCTATAAGGTCAATAATATATAAGTAACAAGTTCTCAGGTAATAAAAAAACTATTATTTCAAACTGAAATTTTTCTCTCCTATTATTCCAGTCAAGCAAAGTTCAAGATTAAGGTCTTCTTTTTATTCTGATTAGGCAATAAAACTGAATGGTCTCTAATTTATATTAAGTTCTAACCCTTTGGTTACAGTTGAGAATATATTTTTTTAGAAGTTATTAAAGGATATCATAATTGATGAGGATCTCTACTGATTTTCTAGTATCTTCCCACCATTGTAAAACAAAAAGACTTTGGGGAATAACTTTTTAAACAATAGAAGGTATATATCAGTAAAATTTATTTGATTAGGTGTAACTGCTGGAAGGTATTATATGAAAATAATATAATCCAATCTTTACTAGGTCATATAAGAATCTAAGGTTCATCATAAGTTGTCTCTCTATTGTAGGTAGAAAAAAAATCACTGCCCAAAAAATGTTGGGATTAAATATATTCTGGAAGTAAAGACTTCCACTAGATAATATGTCTTTTCAAATGATATGTAAGAAGAAAATTAAGATCAAGTTCCTCAGATAGTCAGAAAAAGAAAGGATATTTTAATTGGATATTTCTTATTGAGAAGAGGTCTTGAGAAACAGGTTTTTGGAGGAAGCTGAAAGTAATTTTTTTTTTTATTTTCTTGTTATCTATTTAGACATTTTTAAATATCCCCCCTATCTTTTTTTCAATCCATTTTTTTGTAGTTTCCTATATTCCTGTGGTTTAATCAGACATACGGCAGTAACAACCTGCTGACAATAATGCAGTAGACTAGAAGAATTTTTATTCAAAAATACTATGAAGTGAAATATTGTCTCTAAGGTCAAACTTGAATATTTTTATGCCTAAGATAGGTTAATTAGATTAGGATTAATAGTTTAGTTGTAGTAAGTATTATTTTACTTGAATAAAAATATACTTATGTTTTCAATTGATTAATAAACTGATGATCTAGCCTGGCTACAGGTACTCAAAATATATATATATATATATAATTTAAAAAAAAATTAAAAATAATATTATTAAATAAATATAAATTATTTTGATTAAAAATTATTTTATAAAACTAAATATTTATATTAATATTTTGTTTATATTTTTTAAATAAATAAATTCTAAATTATAATAAAAATTTTGATTTTTTGAAAATTTAAGCAATTTTTTTTGTCCTCTACTATAACTATGTTCAAAAATATTAAATATAAGATTAAATTAATAAATATAAATTCTATTAATTTTAGATATTATCTTTTGAAGAATTTAAACTTATATCTTGTAATCTAACCTATGAAATGCTAATCACTACACCTTAGACTATGGGTTTTTATTTTAAATAATAATAATAATATTTAAATATTTTTATATACAATATATACACTATACATATAGTATGCATATTTGTTTAAACAAAAACTTTATTCATTATAATTTAAGGTTTTTATTTATATATTTGCTAAATTAGGTAGACTCATCTAGAACGATCTCGAATTCCGATCTGTGCAACAAGCCCAGGACCAACTATGATGTCAGGAAACAGGTGAGATAGGTGATAAGTACGTGTGTAATATGGTGTGATCAGAAAAAATCTTTCTCGTAGGTTTAGCTCAGAAATGGATACCAAAACCTTGTCAAATAATCGAGAATACTTGCTTTCTCCCAAAACGAACACCTATCGTCGTCGTTCTAAAAGTCTTGGAGATAAGGAGGAAAAAGAGGGAACTCATAACCATGTTAGGCACCATTCTCCTCCACCAAAACACGCTCACCATCAACCGGTCATGAAATTCAACAGTGACATGTGGATGCAGGTTGGAATTCTGCCCGAGTGCTTTAAGGTTAACCGCTCTTCGCTAATATGGATTTTTATTTTCAGGAATTTAGGCAATCCGTTATTAAAAAATTATTTAAAGAAGAACGCTTCAAAGACTTTCAAAAGAGGCGAAACTTGGATAGCATTATGGATATCAGTGATGATGAAGAGTGGGCGGAACAACAAAAGGTTCGAATGAGATTTTTGAAAAAAAATTTTTTTTCGAAAAATTTTTCGAAAATTTTAGTTTTATATCGTCAAATTTATACATGCATTAGATCATTCCGGTAGTGATCGCAGCCCCCGATGTATAACTTATATCTGCATCTGTATCTACCGTGGCATGGTCAATTACCAACGAGAGATTAATTGGTTTCATTCTTTTTTTTTTCTAAAAGTTAATCCGATCGGTGGTTCAAAATGAATGGGCAAACTATAGCGCGTTCTCTTCAGAGTATCGTCAGTGGTTACAACAATCACAGATAGGGACATCGCCAATGGAAGTTCAACAATTGCAACAGCAACATGAAGCCTTTATTAATAGTTTGCCCTCAGAAATTGCTCAAGCTGTTGCAACAAAGAATTTGCCTTCGGATTGGTACCAATACAGGGAAAACAATAAATAAGATTTCAGATGGTAAATGAAATATATGTATATGTACGTATATACTTCTTTTTACATTATTTTATCTTTCATTTTATTCGCATCCATTTCATTGCCTTCCTTTATTCTTTCTTTTTATTGTAAATCCTTTTCTTTCTTCATTATGCTTTCTGTTTTATATTACGAAGACGATATAATAAATAATTGAAGATTGCATATTTGTACATATTGCATATGATATATCGCGAAATTATTCTTTCCCAACGTTATACGTCTGCGTTTTGGTAAAAGAAAAAAAAACCCCCCGTGCTCGATCGCCAAGTCTTCAATCATTAATTCAGGATTTCATATTTATACTGAGGCGATGTAATAATGGCTGTGCAAACTTATCAATTAGTTATAAACTAAATTGAATTTGTATTGTATATTACGTTCTTCACGCTAAATACTTGGGCAATTCGGTTTGCATTCCTGATGATTCAAAAAAAGGCCTATATTTCCTTTATCTGGGATTTTATATGGCAAAAATTACAAGACAATAAATGTCTCTAACCTGGATTCTTCATAAACAAAATACGTTAACAGATTCGAGCTGTTTTCAACTATCTTAAAAAGAGATCAGGGATTAACCAAATAAATATCTCACCTTTTGCTTATTATTACCTTAATCAAATAAGGTGGCATGGCAAACCACGATTTCCGATTTTCCCTCATTT
>CAJVPT010007364.1:0-10137 GCA_910592055.1 Acaulospora colombiana
AGATTTAAAATTCCATTAAAGTTGACTGAAACTATCACTTTGCCAATTGAAAAAAATTCTGAATTGGCCAACTTAATTAGGATTGCCAAGATCATTGTATGGGATGAAGCCCCAATGGTACGCAAGTATGCTTTTGAAGCAGTTGACAGAATATTCAGAGATTTAACAAATGTAGACAAATTATTTGGAGGCAAGGTGATTGTCCTTGAAGAAAATTTCAGACAAATCTTACCTGTTGTAATTTGAGGTACTTATGTGCAAATTGTTAATGCATGTTTGAAATCTTCCATTTTTTGGAAAGATATTCAAAATATGAAATTAACAATTAACATGAGGGTTCAATAGCAACATGATGTTAAACAAAAAAGCTTTGTTGATTTCTTATTAAGGATTGGTGAAGGCAGAGAACCTGTGGATCCTGACATTGGCAATGATTTCATAAAATTACCTGATAATTTCATTCTTGATAATGAAAATCTTGATGAATTGATATCACAAATTTTTTATGATATCAATTCAAATTATCAATATAAAAATTATCTGGAAAATAGGATAATTCTCACAACAAAAAATGCAGATGTGGAGGAAATCAATCAACAGATATTAAAATATATTCCTGGAGAAACCTTTGAATTTCTATCTGTAGATTCAGTTGAGGATAAAGATGAAATTGATCAAAGTCTTTATCCTCCTGAATTTTTAAATACCCTAATGCCAGGTGGAATGCCTTATCATAAATTTGTGCTCAAAAAAACATTCCTATTATATTATTAAAGAATCTCAATCCATCAGAGGAATTATGTAATGGCAACAGATTAATAATTAAGGAATGCTAGCAACATATCATTGATATAGAAATTCTAACAAGAATCAATAAAGGAAAAAGAGTCTTCATACCTCGAATAAGATTGACATCAATTGATTCTGATCTTCCATTTCAATTAATCAGAAGACAATTTCCTATTAAATTGTCTTTTGCAATGACCATAAATAAGGCACAAGGTCAAACAATCACAAATTTGGGATTGTATTTACCTAAACCTGTTTTTGTACATAGACAATTATATGTAACCTTATTTAGAGTTCAGTCCAAAAATAATATCAAGATCATGATAAAAAATAGACATGTGATGGGAAAGGATGAAATATATACAAAAAATATTGTATATAGAGAGATATTTTATAAATAAAAATAAAATGTAAAACATTTTTCTTTTTTTTTTTCTTTAAAAAAAAATAAAAAAATAAAAAAAAATTAAAAATTTATAAATTTTTTTTTTACTTTTTTTCATTTAAATAAAAATTATAAAAAAAATTATAAAAATTATAAAATAAAAAAAAATTATAAAATTATAAAAATTAAAAAAAATTATAAAATAAAAATAAATAAAAAAAATATTATACAAAGAATAGTAATTTTAAATAAAAAAGGATTTTAAAAAATATTTTTCTTTTTTAAAATTAAAATTTTTTTGAAAATAAATTTTTTTCCTTTAAAATAAAAATAACCTTTTTTTAAAATAAAAAATAACAATAAAGTTATTTTCTTTTAAAATAGAAATTAAAGATAAAATATTTTTCATTTAAAATAGAAATTAAATTAAACTTTTTTCTTTTTTTTTAACTTTTTTTTAAAAATAAAAATAACAAATAAACTTTTTTTTTGAATGAAAAAAAAAATTTAACTTCTTTTTTAAAAATAAAATAAATTAAAATATCTTTGTTTTTAAAATAAAAAGTAAAATTAAGTTTTTGCCTTTAAAATAAAAATTAAAAATAAATATTTTTTCTTTTTTACAAATAAAAAAACAAATCTTTTTTGTAATAAATAGAAATTAAATTAAAATTTTTTTAAAAAAATAAAGTTTTTTTTTAAAATAATAATTAAAAATAAATCTTTTTATTTTTTAAATAAAAAATATTTTTTTATATAAAAATATAAAAATTAAATTCAATTTTACTATTTAAAAAAAAGTAAAACTTAAATAACTAAACTTGGAGTATAACCTAAGCTTTTATACTATTTAAAATTAAAATATTCAAAAAATAAATTTATTTTAATAAAAAATTATTTTTTGTAATAAAAAACCAAATTATTTTTTTTTAAAAAAAGTAAAACTCAAATAACTAAACTTAAAGTATGGTCAAAGCCTTTACACTATTTAAAAAATGGATTTTTTTAAATAAAAACTATTTTTAATAAAAAAATAAAATTTTTAAAAAAAGTAAAACTTAAATAACTAAATTTAAAGCAATGCCAAGCCTTTACGCTTGTAATATACTGATAAAGTGCTATTCTATGTCATTATAAAACCGGAGTTCGAGTTCTCGTGCTCCAGTGATCACGATGTGTGACGCAGTGTAATGAGCGGAGTTTTGCGGATTTATATATAAACCCATGGTCGCCTGCATTCGGAACATGTCTAAGCCACTTATGAAAAAATTGTGTCACAGGGGGTAATGCGTCAAAATTTCAATAATTCGAGTGCAGATCACAGAATTATTGATTAAATAGATTAATTAATGATCTAGATCAATAATTAGTGATTAATTAATGATCTAAATCAATAATTGGTGATTAATTGAATAGATCAATAATTGGTGATTAATTAATGAATAGATTGATAATTGATAATTAATTAATGTTCTAGATCAATAATTAGTGATTAATTAATGATCTAGATCAATAATTGGTAATTAATTAATAATCTAGATCAATAATTGGTGATTAATTAATAAATAGATTGATAATTGGTGATTAATTAATAAATAGATCGATAATTGGTGATTAATTAATGATCTAGATCGATAATTGATGATTAATTAATGATCTAGATTGATAATTGGTGATTAATTAATGATCTAGATCGATAATTGATGATTAATTAATGATCTAGATTGATAATTGGTAATTAATTAATGATCTAGATCGATAATTAGTGATTAATTGATGATCTAGATCAATAATTGGTAATTAATTGATGATCTAGATTGATAATTGGTGATTAATTGATGATCTAGATGGATAATTGATAATTAATTGATGACCTAGATCGATAATTAATGATTAATTGATGATCTGGATCGATAATTGATAATTAATTAATGATCTAGATTGATAATTAGTAATTAATTGATGATCTAGATCGATAGTTGATGATTAATTGATGATCTAGATCAATAATTGGTGATTAATTGATGATCTAGATCAATAATTGATAATTAATTGATGATCTAGATTGATAATTGGTGATTAATTGATGATCTAGATTGATAATTGGTGATTAATTGATGATCTAGATTGATAATTAGTAATTAATTGATAATCTGAATTGATAATTAGTAATTAATTGATGATCTAGATCAATAATTAACGATCAATTGATGATTTAAATCAATAATTAATAATCAATTGATAATCTAGATTGATAATTAATAATTAATTAATGATCTAGATAAATAATTAGTAATTAATTTATAATATAGATCGATAATTAATGATTAATTGATAATCTAGATCGATAATTAGCAATTAATTAATGATCAAATCTATAATTAGTAATTAATTGATGATCTAGATCGATAGTTGGTGATTAATTGATGATTTAGATCTATAATTGGTGATTAATTGATGATCTAGATTGATAATTGGTGATTAATTGATTATCTAGATTGATAATTGGTGATTAATTAATGATCTAAATTGATAATTGTTAATTAATTGATAATTTGAATTGATAGTTGGTAATTAATTGATGATCTAGATCAATAATTAATGATCAATTGATGATCTAAATCAATAATCAATAATCAATTGATGATCTAGATTGATAATTAATAATTAATTAATGATCTAGATAAATAATTAGTAATTAATTTATAATATAGATTGATAATTAATGATTAATTGATAATCTAGATCGATAATTAGCAATTAATTAATGATCAGATCAATAATTAGTAATTAATTGATGATTGAGATCAATAATTAATAATTAATTAGTAATTAATTAGTAATCAAGATTAATAATTAGTTATTAATTAGTGATCAAAATCAATAATTAGTAATTATTGATAATTAATTGATAATTGAGATTGATAATTGATTATTAATTAGTGATTGAGATTGATAATTAGTGATTACATAATTAATTAGTAATTAATCAATGATCGAGATCAATAATTGATTATTAATTAATAATTGAGATCAATAATTAATGATTAATTAATAATTGAAATTAATAATTAGTAATTAATCAGTAATCGAGATTAATAATTAATGATTAATTAGTAATTGAGATCGATAATAAGTAATTGATTAGTGATTTTAATGAATAATTAGTGATTAGTTGGTAATTATTAATTGTTAATTAATTAATAATCATTAATTAACAATTAATTAATAATCATTAATTGGTAATTAATTGGTAATCATTAATTAGTGATTAATTGATAATCATTAATTAGCAATTAATAGTAATCTTGATCTATAATTAATAATTTGGATTATAGTTAATGATTAATTAATAATTATTTAAATAATTAATAATTAATTGTGATCTTAATTGATAATTAGTGATATTTATTGATAATTGTTGATTAATTAATGATCAAGATCTATAATAATAATTTATTAGTAATTAATTAGTGATCAAAATTGATTATTGGTAATTAATTAATAATTCAAATTGATAATTAGTAATTAATTAGTGATTAAGATTAATAATTAATGATTAATTAATAATTGAGATAAATAATTAAAGATTGATAATTAGTGAATAATTGGTGTTTAATATTAATAATTAATAAATAATTAGTAATCGAGATTAATATTAATTAATTAATTGGTAATTCTAATAATTAATTAGTAATTAATTAATAATTATTAATTAGTAATTAATTAATACTTATTAATTGATAATTAATTAGTAATTATTAATTAATGATTAATTGATTATTATTAATTAGTAATTAATTGATAATTAGTGATTAATTGATAAATATTAATTAGTAATTAATTGATAATCATTAATTAGTAATTAATTAATAATTGATAATTAGTAATTAATAGTAATCTTGATCTATAATTAATAATTTGGATCATAATTAATAATTAATTAATAATTATTTAAATAATTAATAATTAATTGTGATTTTAATTGATAATTAGTGATATTTATTGATAATTGTTGATTAATTAGTAATCAAGATCCATAATAATAATTTATTAGTAATTAATTGGTGATCAAAATTGATTATTAGTAATTAATTAATGATTCAAATTGATAATTAATAATTAATTAGTGATCGAGATTAATAATTAATGATTAATTAATAATTAAGATAAATAATTAGTAATTAATTAATAATCAAGATTGATAATTAGTAAATAATTAGTGTTTAATATTAATAATTAATAAATAATTAATAATCGAGATTAATATTAATTAATTAATTGGTGATCCTAATAATTAATTAATAATTAATTAGTAATTAGTGATTAATTGATAAACATTAATTAGTAATTAATTGGTAATCATTAATTAGTAATTAATTGATAATCATTAATTAGTAATTAATTAATAATTGATAATTAGTAATTAATTAATAATTGATAATTAGCAATTAATTAATAATTGATAATTAATAATTAATAGTAATCTTGATCTATAATTAATAATCTGGATCATAGTTAGTAATTAATTAATAATTATAATAAATAATTAATGATTAATTGGTGATCTTAATCAGTAACTGATAATTTTAATTAATAATTAGTGATTGATTAATAATAAATTAATAATTAATTAATAATCTTAATGAATAATTAGTTATTGAGATCTATAATTAGTGATTAGTTAGTAATTTAGATCTATAATTAATGATTAATTAATAAACTTAATTCATAATCAATTATTAATTAATAATAAATTAATTATTAATTATTAAAAATATAAATTTAAAAAATTAAAAATTAAAAACAAATTAAAAATATCTAAAATATATTAAAAAATTATTTTTTTAAATAAAAACTATTTTTTGTATAAAAATATAAAAATTAAATCCAATTTTAATATTTAAAAAAAAAGTAAACCTTAAATAACTAAATTTGAAGTGTATTTATATTATTAAAATTGATCTATATAAAAAATAAAATTTTTTAAATAAAAACTATTTTTTTTTTAAATAAAAAACTATCTTTTATTAAAAAATAAAACTCAAATAACTAAACTTAAAGTATAGTCCAAGCTTTTATACTATTTATAATTATAAAAAATAAATATTTTTTATAGAAAAATAAAATTTTTAAAAAAAATAAAACTCAAATAATTAAACTTAAGTATAGCCTAAGCCTTTATACTATTTAAAATTAAACTATATAAAATAAAATTTTTTAAATAAAATTAAAAAATTAAACAAAATATTAAATTCTTAAAAAAAATAAAACCCAAACAACTAATCCTGGAGCATAACCTTAGCTTTTATACTATTATAATTAAAAAAATAAATTTTATTTAATAAAAAACTATTTTTTATAAAAATTAAAATTAAAATATATAAAAAATAAAAATTTTTTAAAAAAGGTAAAACTTAAATAACTAAACTTGAAGTATAGCCCAAGCCTTTACGCTTGTCAACCCTCTAATAAAGTGCTATTTTGTGTTACTAAAAAACTAGAGTTTGAGTTCTCATACTCGGATGGTCACGAGGGGTTATGTAAGCATCTATGGAGGTAACATGATACTCTGGTACTCACAGATATGTGCTCCAAGATCATGACATGATAGCATCATGACATTGGTGTCAGGTGATATGGCATAATGTGCCAGATTTCAAGCACCAATTCTTGTAACACTAATTAAATGTATGATTAATTAAATCTACGTTTAAAATTAATTAAAATTTAAATGCAGATATTTAATCATTTACATTTAAATTTTAATTAAATTTTTTTTAATTAAGAAATAACATAATTAAATTAATTTTAATTAATTAATTAATTATGTCATTATGTAATTAAAAAATTAATAATTAATTAATTACATAATGATATAATTAATTAATTTTAAACAATTAATTACGTCATTACATAATTAATTAATTAATTAATTTTTTTTAATTTAAAAATCAAATACACAATGACATAATTAATTTTTTTTTTAATTTAAAAACTAATTATATTATTGTGTAATTAATTATTTAATTAATTTTTAAAATAAAAAAAAATTAATTATTCAATGATGTAATTAATTTTTAAATTAAAAAAAATTAATTACATCATTGCATAATTAATTATTTAATTAATTAAAAAATTTTAATTAAATAATTAATTATGTAATAATGTAATTAATTTTATTAAAATAAAATAATTTAATTAAAAAAAAATTTTTATAAATATATTATTTTTTTTAATTGTAAATTAATTAATTTCAAATTAATTTTTAAATAAAAAGATATTCAATTGATAAAATAATAAATCAAAAAATTACAAAATTTAATTGTGAAAAATTATAAGGTAAAAAAAATATTTTTTATTTTTTAATTATATATTTTTCATTATTAAAATTAAAATTTTATTTATATATTTATTTATTTATTATAAACAAAAAAAATTAAAAATTTTATAATTTTAATTGATAAAATTTTTAAATTTATATTGAATTGTAAGTAAAAAATTTTTTAAATTATTTATTAAAATTTTTTATTAATAAATTAATTTTTAATAAAAATATATTTTTTCAATATAATCCAATTGCAGGTAATTATTTTTTTATTTAAATATTTAAAATTTTTTACTAATTAAATTTTTTAATTTTTAAAAAATAGAAAATGCCTCCAAAATCTAAAAAAGATATTCATCTGACTCCTTAACATATTCTGAATATCAATCCTGAACCTGCAAATGAAACTAAGAAAAAACGAAAAAGAAGATTAGCAAGAATTTCTTCTACCAAATATTATTATTATAAGCAAATAGATGAATTATTACTAATTCAAGAAGAATCTATTGTGAATCTTCAACACAAGTAGATTCAATTGAAATAATTGAAGAATCATTTGTGAAAAAATCGAAAACAAATAAATTTGCAAAATTAAGAATGCAAAAATATCGAGCATCTAAAAATGCAAAAGAAATTGAAAAAGAAAAGAAAAAAAATTGTGAAAGAGAAAAACAACAATATCAAGATATAAAAAAAGATGAATTTAATCAATTTTATAAAATTGATTATTCTAAATTGGAGGATTTTGATGAAGAAAAAATTCAAGGGATAATATTCTAAATAATAGGTATCATTTTGAAAAGATAGATATTATCTGCAAATATTGTTATACCTTGAAATAGAAGGATGAATCCAAAGGTTTTTGTTGTATAAATAGATAAGTACAATTGGCACCACTTGCTCCAGCACCAAAAACTTTATACCAATTGCTCATCACTCAAGATCCTAATATCAATGAGTCCTTTATGAATCAAATCAGAGCCTACAATCAAATATTTGCTTTTATATCTATAAGAACTCAATTGGATAAGGATCTGGCAAATACTAAGGAAGGGGTATACATATTTAGAATTCAAGGTAAACTGTATCATGAAATTGGTTCACTAATGTCTCAACCTGATGAAGAACCTAAATTTGCTCAAATCTATTTTTATGATTTCACAAATTATGTCAATCAAATTAATAAAAAACATAATATAATGAATCAAACATTAAATTATGAGATGTTGGGTAAACTTAAAAAGGAATTGAATGAGCACAATCTATTTGTGTATACATTTGTGAGTGCAAGGATCATTGAGGAGTCTCAAAATCAAGAAGTATTATGTATTGTCATTCATAATACTTATAGTAAAGATATAAGACAATACAATGTACCAAATATAGAAGAGATACTGCAATCAGTTTTATTGAGGAAAAGGTGCATGAAAGAGATATTCTAATTAGTAACATGATAATAAGCTTGAAAAAATATCCGAATGAATGGAGCCTATAATCCTTTGCAATATCCTTTACTATTTTCTTTTAATTAAAAATATAAATACATTTTTACTCGAGTAGTATAATACATACTATAGTTAAATATTTCTAATCAAATCTAACAAACTTATTGTAGACAATAATAGTCTCTAAATTTAATCTTCCAAACAATATTTCACTTCATAATAAATTTTGATTAAATACTTTTTTAGTTCATTACTTTATTATTAATAGGTTGGCATCATTATATATCCTACCAAGTCAATGAAATACAGAAAACTATAAAGGAAATAGATCGAAAAAAGGTATAAATATAGAAAACATACCAGTGTACTACAAGAAAAAGAATAATAAAATAAAATAAAATTCTTCAATTAAGATTTTTTTTCAATATGAAATATTTTATTAAATACTTTTTACTTGATTATTTAAGAAATTATTTATTTTTGAATTTGATTTTTTTTTTATATATTATTTAAAGAGACCTATTACTTAATAAAATCTTTTATTTTCAAAAGTATACTTAATTTCAACTTTTTTTAAATAGTAATTTTATATTTATCTATAATAGAAGTATAATTTATAATGAACTTCAGATTCTTATATAATTTAATAAGAATTAAATCTTATTTTTTAATATATTTAACTAAAAAAATTTTATTAATAAATATTTTTTATTATTCTTATAATAATATAAAAACAGAAAAAATTTTATTAATTTATAATATTTTTTAATTATTTCTAAAAAAAATAAATTCTTAATTGTAATAAACCAAAAACTATTTGATTTTATTATCTAATCAAAATAAAAAAAAAAATCTCAAAATAGAACTTTGCCTAATTGAAATAATAAAATAGAAAAACTTTAGCTTAAGAAAATAATAGTTTTTTAATTATTTGTAAACTTATTATTCAGATTTTATTGATTTTATAAAACTTGATATATAGATTAATCTAATTAAAAGTATAAATAAAAATAAGATATCAATCAACTTTTTTTATTTTTTATTAGTAATTATAACAAATTAAATTATATTAAATTTTAATTAAATTTAATTTGATTCAATTTTTTAAATATGAGTGAAATTTAGATTTGATTTATTTTGATATAATTTGATTTGATTCAAATTTGAATTAATTCAATTTAAATTTGATT
>CAJVPT010007365.1:0-10135 GCA_910592055.1 Acaulospora colombiana
TATAATTTTTGGTTATATAATTAAGGATTTAAAAATTGTCAAAGTTGAAATTTATAATAAAAACATAGTAAGTGGACACAAACTTTTGGAAGCAACTGTATATATAAAGGCTAAATGTTTAAAAAGTTGACTTAAGATTTTATCTATTGAATTCATTTCTTTGAGTATTATATATTTCTAATAAACCTTCTCATTAAACCAAATTATTCAAAGTCTTTTTTAATATTTGTATAAGCTCTACTATTCTTAAATTATCAATTTTAGTATATTATTATTATTTTTTTTTTTAATAGCTGGCTCAGCCTCCAGTTAGACTTTATTAAACTTTTACTTTGATATTACATTGTATTATCTATTTCAAAGTTAACTAAATTTCACAAACTATACTAACATGTATGTTAGGATTTTTAGAAAAAAATACCTTCTGGTTTGGATCTCCAGCAGATCTTCATGGCCTGTTGCCTCCCTTTCGGAGAACTAACTTGCCTAGGCTGAGTTAGTGCTTTTTTCCTTGTTTGTTACAGTGAAGAAAAATTTAAGGATTTTCTGTTTTTTCCAATCTAAGTTGGTTATATGTTTTTTTTATCAGATGTAGCCCTTTGATGTATTTTGGCTCCATCTGCTCTTCACTTTCTTATCTGCTCTTATTATCCTCTGAGATGTTTCCCACTTGTTTATGGTTTCGCATCTCTGTTTCCAGGTGGCTTTTACGATTTCCTAGAGTTTGTCGAAGCATTCTACGAGGATTGGTTTGGCTTTCTTCTTGAAAACTCTCGCCCAGTTGCATATTAGTTTTGCTATATCATGTGGGACTAGGCTTCTGGCTGTTATTTGGATCCATAAGTTGATTATTTCTGTCTTGACCCTTGTGGCTCATTCCTGTACCCAGCGCTTGCTTCATTTTTTCCTACTCTGGAGGAAACATACGATTATATCTAACATGTGACTGCCAAATTCGAAGTTGTTTTCATTGTATATATACACGTGCATTAGGTCTTCCACTGTTGCCTTGCACCTAACACATTGTCTAGATTTGTATAGATCAGCCCTTCGTTTATGGAGCTTCGACATGGTTGGGAGTTCCTGGCTCCATGATTTTAGCATAACAGTTCTTTGTTGGTGGTCCTCGGTGCTCGTATTTCTTGTCAAAATCTTCTTTGCTTTCAGGAAATCTACTGATGCTTTCCAGTCTATTGCCTCGTGGTATTGGTCGATGTCACGATTTCTTTCTAAGTAATACTATTTCATGATTTGTTCATTCCAGAAGTGATTTCGGATTGCTTCCCTGCTATTGTATTTTGTTACCTGTTCTCTGTACCAGAGTTCAAGTCTATTTTTGTTGCTGGAGACAATGTCTAACTTGGTAATTTGCCACTTTAACCTTGCGTGCTTGGCTTCTAAGTCCACCTTGCTATGTATATGTGTACCATTTCTCTGATCTTTTCCACCTGAAGTTTGAGGTCCTTGAAATGGATCAAGTCTTTTGTATGTTCTATCCAACATGCTATTTTGCTTCTATTTTTCATGGCGTTAAAGCTGTTGTAATCATCTGACTATCTGTGTGAATTATCACTTCCATTTTCCCTAGGAGAATGGCTAGTGCAATCACAATTGCATTTAGTTCTGCCTCATTTGGTGATACTTTTCACAGGACTTTGAGTGCCGTTATTTCTGTCTCATCCCCTGTCATAATGTTGGTTGCGTGAAATGCGAGGGTATGAAAGTTTTTGTAACAGCTTGCGTCTATTGTGATTCTGATCTTCTTCCAGCTTTCCATACTTTGTTGCAAGCATTTGAGCTTTTTTAGACTGGTGCTGTTCTTGATCCAGCGGCCCAAACTATCTGTATGTGGAAATGTCGTGATGAAAACATCCTTCAATTCAGTTGTAGGGTTGTTCTTACGTTGAATAAGCCTTTCCTTAATACTGTTCGGGGATGCAAGCAACTTGGTTACCTTGCCTGTCCTTCCATATTTTGCCACTTGTTTACTGCTCCCAGTAACTGCTATTGTGTCCTTATTAGGAAAGTTTATTATGCAGGTGTCTTCCTCGGTATTTGTGTTGTTTTCACACCCCTCACATGTTTCAAGATGTGGAAAAGAACTATTTATAATGTAATTCCTTGCCGTAGTCATGTTTGTATCTTTCTTTTTAATTCTTCCTATCAAAAGTTCTTCCTCTCCCATTTCTTTCAATGTTGATATCCACATGAGTTTGTTTTTCTTCAGATATCTGCTGCTCATCTTATTAGCCCAGGTTGTGCAGTGAAAGGGGTTCGTGCTGGGATTAAGATTGGTTAGTCTAGTTGTGTAATCCGGATATAGGGTTCCTGTGGTGAGCTTATTGGTAATGTCTTCGTAAAATAGGGATTGTCTTCCTTGTGCTCTTCGTCCGATAATCTGGCATACTTGTACCCAGCTAATAGTTTTGATCTTACTCTGGTTAGTAAATTGCTCTGCCTATCTTAGGTTATTTGTTCTGAGTTTTTTCCTATGCTTGTCGAACCATTGTGGGCCCATGAGTGTCTTCAGGGGAGTCAGTTTCGATTTTGATGTCTTATGTGTCTGCTTCACCTTTCTGAAAGAGAAGCCTTGCTTTTGTGTGTCGATGAGTATGTCTTATAGGAAATTGGTACCCTTTGAATACATTTTTTGGCATTTTTCCAGAATATCTGTGTCTGACCATGCTACCCATTGGAGGTTTATTATCCTTTTCCTGCATAAACATCCGGCATGATTGATTGCTGGGTGCAGCTTTTCGATTAATGTAATGTGCTTCTGAAGCATGCGTGCCTTAAGATTGAAGATATTGTATCCCAAATCACTGTGAAAAATGCAGTTGGATGCTGATATTGCGAAGCCTGCCTTATGTTTGAAGATCCTCCTGAGCTTTCTATTGATGTTGTTGACTTTGGCATCCGAAAGGTAAAGATCTTGTACCAGGTATTCTATCTTCAGCATGATTACATGATTAAGTAGATATTGCACTTGCTTGTCTGTTATTTTCTTCCATGACAGGTGTCTGGCCAGGTTCGATGTTATCTGGCTGACCAAGTCTGTTTGATGTTTCTTTTTCCCATCCTGATAGAACCACACTCCCAGGTATCTGACTGCCCCCTGGATAGCTCTAATTATGTTTTACTCGAAATTTATTTCTGACTCATGTTTATTGTTAATTATAAGAAGCTCTGACTTCTCCGGGTTGACTTTAACTTGTGTGAAGTTGTAAAAAGAGCTGGCTATCTTTAAGATGGCTTCGAGTTGCATTCGGTTCCTAGCTATTCATGCTATGTCATCCATATATACAATAACTGATGTGTTCGTGGTACTTTGCAATATTTGGAGTTGTGACATGTCATATGTCTTTGTTATACTTCTATACCTTTGTGTTTTGCTAACCCTGTTTATTAGAGGGTCATAATAGATGCGCCATAGGAGTGGTGATATTGCATCTCCTTAATCTATTCCGTTTTTCACGTCATATGGGTCTGTAATTCCTACTCCTGTAATAACTGTATTTTTCTTGTCCTTGAAGCCTTCCATTATGATGTTTATTAGCTTGTCTGGTAGTTTGATCCTTCTCATGGCCAATGTTAGTGTGGCTAAATCCACATTATCGTATGCTTTGCTCATGTCTTGAAAAAGGATCCACACTTCCTTGTTGTTTTCTCTTGTATTTTCATAATTGCATTTATTTCGAAAATGGATTCCATTGTACTCATCTTCAGCAAGGCTGCCCAGTTGTATTCAGACAATATCTCATGGCTGGTAAATACGCTAGACAGCCTGTTCACCAGTCTTTTTGTGAAAATCTTCTTAATTGACTTCAGAAGTGTGATGAGTCTAACCTTTGTTAAGTCATTCCCCAGTCATATGTCTTTGGAATTGGATAAATCATTCCTTTCTTCCATTTTTGGGGCATCGTGCCAGAGTGCAAGATCACATTAAAGATATTTTTGATACTCCCAATTGCTTTAGAACCCAGGTGTTGCAATGCTATATATGGGATTTGTGATGGGCCCAGGGCCAACATCTTGTTTGCCTTGGCGATAATGTCTTTTATTTCATTTGACAAAAAATCCCTTACTGTTTCTCCGTACCATTTCTCATCTACATGTTGGAGAGGTTCATATTCTTCTCTCCATTCTTATGGCATTTCATGTGGATTTGACTATTTAGTCTAGTTCTCAAAATGTTCTCTTACTCTTGATTTTATCTTGTTCTCATTCAGGACTATGTCTGGCTCTTTCCCGTTCAGAATTAGTTTGTCGAGTTTAATTTTTCTTTTATTCCTCTCTAAGAAGCTGTCTATCATCCTTTTCTTGTCTGACATGAACCAGGCCATGTGATTACTGATGGCTTCTTGGATCTTCTTGTTCTTCACAGTGCATAAGTGTCTATGCAGCATGGTCTTCATATTTTTAATTTCTTCTACTACTGAGACTCTTATGGTTTTGAAGTTCTCCAGGGTGGTAAGTTCTTTGGAAAGTTCTATTCCATTTTTCGTTGCTAAATGTTGCATTTTTACCAGGCCTTCCTCTCTAATTTTCCCCTGCTCACCTTCTGTGAGCAACTTTTTGAGCTGGCATAGTTCGATTGTAGAGGTCGAGGCTATCCTATTGCATTTATCTTGTTTATTTTTTGAGTGGATTTGTGATTTCTTGTATCTTCTGATATGTGCACTGGTCACTCTTAGGATTGATTCCCTTAGTGTGTACCACATTTCGTTTATGTTTACATTTGAGAAGGACCCACCTTTGATGGTGGCTGTTTCTTTCTCTATCTGTTTTGTCCACCTCTTCCATTGTGCTGGTTCTGTGTTTGCCCAGTTGTATCTCATGTTGGGATTTTTTTGTGTATTTCTTTTCTTTTTCAAAATTGGAAAGGCCAGGTGCATTCTTGCCACTGCAATGCCGTGATCACTCTCGTACAGCTGTTTATATTTATTCTTGATATCTGCTGACCGAAGTTTCAAATGCCTATTTTGTGTTATCCATATCTGGTCAATTCTGCTTGCTGTAGATGCATCCGACTCCCATATGAATTCACTCCTTTGTGGATTGACTGTGCGGAACATGTCAATGAACACATGGTCTTTCATGTCCTTGATTAAAATGCTATTTGATGATGTCTTGTTCTCAAAGCGGTGATGTTTGTTTGAGAATCTATCTATACAAGGCATGTCTGTTTCATTTAGATCTCCTGCGATTACGACTTTCCAGTTGGGCTTGTAACTACTTCTGAGCCATCTTGTTAGCAGCTTCTTGAAGCCCGATCTCTCTGAGGCCTTTTCTGGAGAATATATGCCTATTATTCTCAGGTATTTCTTGTGGTGGAAGGCCACGTCCAGTATCAGGGCTCTTCCTGCAATGGTTTCCTTCTTAACAATTCTTCTTGCCAATTGGTGTTTGAGGGCAACTCCTACCTCTGCTTCTTGTTTTTGATTTATGTTAGTCCAGTGACATTTGTACTCGTTAGTCTTCCAGTGCTTAGTTACATAATCACTGCCATTTGTTTCTGTGCTTATCACGATGTCCCAATTTTTTTTTTGCCATAATTCTGTCCAAGCTACTCTATTTGCTTCTTTGTTGAGACCTCTCACGTTAGATGTTGCGATTCTTAATTTTATTCCTATTTCTACTTGACTGATTGATTCTCTGAGGATTTGTATTCCTTCCTTATTTATTTTTATTGGTGTTTTACTTTTTGATGCCTCATCCATTATACTTAATACTGGTGTTGGGGTTGCATGTCTGTCAAAGCTTCTATGGCTTCTAGTGCTCTTTGCATGTTGGTCTGCATGTCCTCTATAGTTTTGTTGATTTGTTGCTATCTTTCGTAAATGTCTGTTGTGTCTTGAGTTAGGTGCAAGGTTTCAGGGTTAATCGGGTTTCTTTTTGTTGGTTCCTCCTTCTCCTTATCATTGCTGTTCATAGCATAATCTATTTCATCATAATACTCCTGATTGTATGCTTCCAGGTTTGTGACCCTTTCATCGAGGTCTGTTACTATTTTTTTAAGGCCTGCAACTTCTTTTTGAATCGTCCTTAGCAATTTCGCGATTTCTCTGATGCCTTGTGGATGCTGTGTAACTTTCTGCTGACTCTGGGATTGCTTCTGTTGGTTTTGTCGAGTGTGTTCCTACATCATCCGATCCTGTCGATTGCTATTGGCTCGTGCTGCCACTGCATATGAAGCTGATTTGGCACCTCCCTTGTTTTGTGGGACAGAGGGTGTTCGGAGGCCATTCGTCTTCACTGGCTTGAACTTGCTATAGATTTGTCCATATTTTTCCGTCTGGGTGTGATTGAAGTCTCACCACTGTCATCTTCATTCCTTGATTGGGCATCCTTTGACAAGATGATTTATTGCATTACAGATTGAACACAATGGTGTGTTGATGGGCACCAAGAATATCTCTGTCTCACTGAGGGTATAGGTCAAGTCTTTCATGACAGGTAAGTCTTTTCTTGTTTCGAAACTTATCACTGCAAACTTTTTTGGTCAGTATCTGATTGAGCAAGTATGTGGTATGTAGCACGTGCGTGCATTCATCTCTCCTAGGACTTGTTTGAGGTCCCACGCTGTGGTACCCGGTGGTAGGTTGACCAATTTGGCCGCTATGCTGTGTCTTTTCCTCATTTGGTCGATGGACCAGTAGACGTCATTTATTCTGATTGCGTCCCCCTTGATGAGGGTACTGCGTTGTTTGACCAGTGCTTCCTTGACTGATTCTTCTTCAAAAGTAATCATAGCGCACTGCCACACATTTTGGGTTTTTATACTGATTCCCGATATGTTACCAAATTTGTTGAAATGTTGTCTCACTTCTAGAAGTTTCATGTTTAGGGGTATGTCCCAGATCACTATGGATTTACTTTTCTCGATATATTGTCTGCTGATCTGCATGTGTGTCAGTTTGTTGTCACCTAAACTAGATAATTCCGTTTTCGTTGCGTCATCTGCCACTTTTTGATCACCAAATGTCATGAAAATTCGCATCCCCTCTTTGTTGTATTCACTGCAGATTGCGATGAGTCCTAGTAGAGAGTTGAGGGCTTTGGTTAGGTAGAGGATTTTTGCATCATTGTTTGACCCTGGGGTGACATTGGCATCAATGCCTACTTTAAAGCATTCTCTTCCATATCTAACTTCTGGGTTGACTTGTGTCCTTGGTCTTAGCCTGTTGTTGGGTCCTTGGTCTTAGCCTGTTGTTGGGATGCGCTGTGTTGTTCTTGCGAACTACGGGTATCCAACGTTCTTCTTCCTCTTCTCTGGAGGCCTGTTCATTCGAGTATTCGTTGTCGGCATCTGTTGCTGGGTTGTTCTTTCTCCCCTGTGGCTCTTCTTCATCTAAGCCTCTTCCTGTCAGCGATTCGTGGTTTGCTGCTAGGTCACCTGTTTCGTTTACTGCTTCTTCCATCTGCTCGCTTCATGTCTGTTCTTTGCTACGTGGTTCTGCTTCTATATCCATGCTGACTGTATCTGGAATTACAGCTGCTGAGTTCTCTTGAGTATTTGTTTCCTTGCTTTCTTGGGCTGGTTCTGCTGTACTATTGCTAGTGTTTTTGTTTGTGTGGTGTTAAGCTTCTTGGCATATGGTTGATTGCATAGGGAAGTGGTCTCCTTACTCCTTTTTTTTGCACGTTGGTTTCTCTCTATTCTCTGTTGTTTAAGCTGTGAAACTTTGGCATTTCTAGTGTTGGAAGCCATTTCCCTGTTACCGAGGTTGCTGCACTTCAAGGGATTGGAAAAGAGTTGATTGTCAATTTTAATATATTATAACTAATATATTCTTCTTTAATTTATAATAAATTATTGTTATAGTTGTCTTATCCATCTATCTGATTTGAAGATTATCAAATAGATTAATACTAATTTATTTTTATATTTTTTAGTTTTTTTTTTTAATAATACTGAGATTTTTTTTTTAATTTATTGTTTTGCTACAATAACTGTTTAAAATTTTCTCTTTAAGTTTATTTATATCTTTAAACAAAGATTATTTATTATTGATTATGTAAATATTGATAGGATTTTGATCTACTTTTAAAATAATTTTTCAAAAATATAGTTCTATTTTCTTTTATCTATTTACAAATAATATTAAAAAGACTTTATCAAATTATTGTATCTTCTTTAATTAGTTTTATATTCATTTATTAATTGCTATTAAGACTTTTTTTTATTTTTATCTTTTTACTTGTATAGAGATTCAAAGTTCTATATTCTTTTATATATTTTTCTAGTTTTTTTTATAATTAAATAGTCAAATAAATAGTTTAGTACCTCTTCATAAAGTTTGTATATTAGACAGATAGTTATTAAATAAATATTTGATTTTTTTTTTAAAATATCTATAATATAGAAGTTTGTTATAAACTAGTTTTATAAGAAAGCTCTTGTCTTTGTTGATTTTGATAATATATAAAATATATTAAATAAATTGAACTGGTTTCAAAAATTAATTGATCTATAGTTCTATCTTACTAAATTCAAAGTTCTTGATTCTATTTTATAATATCCAATATAATTCAATTCTTTTCTTGTTTATTGTTTTGATAAAATCTCTAATGTGAATATCTATTATATATTCTCATCAGTTAACTATTGTTAAGACTTTTCTAACTTTGATAATTGATGGTAAACTATTAAATTTTTGTTTTTGTTTTTTTTTTTAATATACATGATTAGGTCAGTACTGTGTATTTATTAATCATTAAGAAAATCAATAAAGATATATTGGGCAATTGCATTATGGCTAAACTAAAAGACTTGTATTGACACACTTGTCAATGGCTTGCAATTCTCAAAAGAACTTCAGCCTCTAAATGCAACCTTGGGAACAATATTTCGCTCCAAACTAAGTTTTGGATAAAGACCCTTCTAATTTATCCATTATTGCCAGTAGGTTGTCACTACTTATTATCCTTTAAGGAACTGAATTTGAGAAACAACAAAAAGGGAAAAAAAAAATAAAAGGAAAGGAGTATATCTAAAAATGTGCAAATGCATTATATGAAAATGAAAAGAAAAAAGAAAATTAAAATACTACATGTCCTTCAAAGGACCTCTGCTAGAAACCTCTTCTCATACTCTTCTGGGATATTCTTCTTCTTTTTAACTATTTGAAAAACTTATTCATCTTTGCTCTTAATTATTTTCTTATAACTATTTGAGGTACTTATCAACTAGTTGAATCCAGTGTCTTGCTCAACACTTGGTCTTGATTTTGTATCCACCCACATCAACTAACGGTGAACCTCAGATTCTTATATGGCTTTTTAGTCTTGTTAAGTAACTCCCAATATCTTCTAGCAGTTATGCCTAGTTAAAGAAATTTTACTAGTATTCATCTTAATTGTGATATCATTACTTAACATCTGAAAAAATGTATTCTCAATTCTAGAGAAGGGTAGTGTTTTATATTTCTTTGCTTTTTGGTTGTATAGCTTGACTGGGATAAGGAAATAACCTTCTTCATATACTTTGCCTGACTGGGATAATAAAAAGTTGAAGGTTTCAGCTTGAACAAATAACCATTTTTTCATTACCTAGAGCATTTAGTGTCTATCCTAATGGCCTCATGATTTCTTTGCTTCGGTTAAACTTCATATGAAGGAGTGGAGGAGTTTGTATCCTTGATTTCTCCTTCAATTACCAATAATATCATCAGAACACATAAGATAACCAATAGGAGCTTGTTGATATTCAGCTATTAACATGTTTTGTGTCAACCAATCAGAGACCAGGTGATGTTGTGCTACCAAAAATTCAGGATCAAACTGAGGTAGGTAAAATCCCTCAAGAAAACTATAAAAAACAGTAAGCACTTTAAGTGAGTATAAGACAGTATGTGTGAAGATAAAAAATAAGCCTTCCCCTGCCAACAAAATCTCTATATCTTGTTACTTTTAGCTCTGTAAGGTGACACTCCACTTGTCAATCCTTTTACTTCCTATAACCTTTTTGTCCTTAGTAAAGAATGTGCATACTTGAGTTTTTTCAGGCCACTAGAAGCTCAAGTTTTTATTTAAAGGAGTTTATAAACAAGTAATGGAGGGTAGGAGAGATACAAGAAGACAAGTTTCAAGTTGTTTTAATGAAAGTGTAAAGACTTTATTAGCAAAGAAGTAT
>CAJVPT010007366.1:0-10133 GCA_910592055.1 Acaulospora colombiana
ACATCTTAAAAACCCGTTTAATAAAGTCTACTGGGCGAAAGTTACCCTTTAAAAAAAAAAAAAAAAAAAAAAAAAAGTAGTGGTAATACTCCCAGGTCACCAAGTACTGTTTCTGAGTTCAATACCACTGCAAGGCAGTACAAGAAGATCCCATCCATTCCATGATGATGATCTAACTACCTCTGGTCAAGACCCCATCCGATCACGGGGTATTCAAAATATCACAAGATGCTTCAGCCAGTTTTAGGGTTGAAGCCACCTCGTCACAAGACAGGTTCTTTTAAACTTCTGCAGATAGGTTGAAGATCTGCACACCATAAAATCAAGGAAGCTAGCGGAGCCTAGGCACGTTAGTTAGAAGAGGGTCTCTATCAAATTGACATCCATCCAAGACTCCATGTGGTCACTCCATAGGCAGGCTGTAATAGGTCATGTAAAAAGAGTGCTCTGACAAGACGAGATGACATCTAAGACTTCACGTAGGTATCCTATAGGCATACTGTAATAAGTACTGTAAAAAGAATATTTGGCGGGACGAGATATAAAAGGGTCCTGTGTTGCAGACCCAGACCTGTAGAGATGAGGGTCAGGGAAGGATAATACAGACATAGGTAGTGGGATAGTAGGACTTCTTCTGGCAATAAGCCATGGGGGTATACAAGGTGTTACATTCAGGTTTATGGATATAATGGTAGAATGGATGAAAACTTGCTATAGTTAGCATAAAAATAGATTATAGAATCACCTTGTAATTAATAGCTAGACTAATATATAAGGTTTGTTCTATCGACTTCAATAAACTGGGCTTTATTATCCTTTCAAAAAAAAAAAAAAAAAAAAAAACATATTATGTATTATATTATAGTTTGTATTATTCATAATTTATAAATATAATTTCAGTTTAAAAAAATTTGCACTTAAGTTTATTAATTTTTTTATTTTATTGCTGATGAATAGTTACTAAATTTTAAATAAATAGTTAATGAACCTTTAATAAATAATTTATTAAATAGTTGTAGAATTTTTGATGAATTGTTAATAAATTTTTAATAAATAGTTTTAATAAATACTTGATAAATATTTAACAAATAGTTGACAAATAGTTAATGAATTTTTGGTAAATTTTTAATGAATTTTTAATAAATAGTTTTGATAAATGGTTGATGAATTATTAATAAATTAATGCTGAATTTTTATTAAATTGTTAATAAATAATTTTGTGATAAACTTTTAATGAATTTTTGTTAAATTGATAATAAATTATTTGATAAATTGTTAATATACTGATTTTTGTAATATTTATAGATTTTTTTTTTTTTTTGAAATGGTGACTCAGACTTGTTTTATTAGGGTCTCAAGTAAAGGCAAATTGTAAATACAGGACATTATTGCTAGTAAAACACTTCTAAGATTGTTTATAAGAGTTAAAATTTTACACTATTACTATCACTTTGATTCTGTAAGTTGGTTACTCTTTGAGGGTTTCGTCAGTTGAGGGCATATTGCCTATTCCTCAGCTGCTTTTAGTATCTCCATGTTGTAAAATTCTAATCACTCCAATTCACGGGATGGCTTATTGTCGGGAAGAATTACTTGGATCAATCTTATTCACGTATCAGAAAAAAAGATTCATCAATCCTCCTAGATTCCCTCTAATGCACATGCTCAGGTGAGACACGTCATTTCAAAGAAAAAAATTTGACCCCTTTATTTCGCCTACCATAAGATCCAACTTTGTCACAAGGACTTTGTTTTGAATCTTTATTTATTCGATAGAGCTGGAGAGAAACCTATTCGGTGGCCAAGAGTAGATGACTACAACTATAAAACCCAGTTATAGTATCTTGTAACCTTTACCATAGTCAGACAGACTCTTTCTTAAAGGACCAATGATATAACAAATAGGTGTTCTGTATCCACCCACACCAGGTACAATGACTTATGATGGATCCCAGATTCTTATGAAGTTGAGGAAATGCATTCAGACATGTGAAATGACCAATAGGAGCTTGTTTATCAATCTTGTCCAACATGTTTCGCATCAGCCAATCAGAGTTGGTGAGATCTGTACTACCCAAAATTTCAGGGTCAAACTGGGATAGGCAAAATTCCCCAAAAAATCGTGAAAAAGATAGCTCTAAGAGGCTACAATATCAGTCAAAGGGTAGGAGAGTAAGTCCTATGACTGAGACAAAATCTATGTTATCTCCACCATAACTGAGAGGTGAGTGATACTTCAGCATTGGTCCTTCTTTCTTTAGGAACTTTCTTGCTATAGGTAGTAAAGGTGAGAGCTGGACTTTGCAGGTCACAAGAGTCCAATTTGTTTAAAAGAAATTGTAAACAAGGAGGGGAAGGGAGGTAAAAGAGTTTTGAAGCAACTTCAAGTTGGTTTAAGAAAAGTGGTAAGACTTTATTAGCCAGAAGTATAGAAAACTTCTTGCGAACGTCTTTTTTGTATGTGGTTAAAGGATCAGTGGAAAAAGATTTTGTGTAATATTTATAGATAAATTATATAGTTTCCAATTTATTTATGTCATTTTTTTGTTCAATTGTTTATTTTTTTGCTAATATTATATAAATGACAATATATTAATAATTTTTTTTGACTAGTGTATATTTAAATAGATTCATTTTTTCTAAGAAAATTACCAAAAAGATTTTTTTTGAAAAAAAAGAATTGATAAAAAGAGTTTTTATTTTATAATTTAAATTATTAAAATAAAATAACAATAATAATAATAAATTGGATAAAAATCTTATAATAACTTTATATAATATTTGCTAGATTGTGAGTACATCTATATTTATTAGCTATAAAAAATTACAAAACTTTTTTTACTGACTCTTTAATCACACACAAAAAAGATACTGTCAAGAAGTTTTTATACTTTTATACTAATAAAGTCTTATTATTCTCTTTAAACTAACTTTAAGAAAACTTTAAAATTATTTTTGCTTCTCTTTTTTTATTAATACTCTTCTTTATATAAAAACATAGCTGCTAGTAATCAAAAAGTCAAGCAATATCCTTCTTATTAATAGCAAGAAAATTCTGAAAGAAAAAACTAATATGTAATTATCTCATATTGTTAAAAAATAATATAGTATATCTATGTTAATAAAAGACAATATTCTCACTCTCTTAGTTATTTATTATACTCTAATAATACTTATTTCTGGATTTTTTTTTGAAAAAATTTTGTCTATCTCATTTCGACCTTGAATTTTAAGTAATATAATGTTTTTTGTATCATAATTAAATAGTTAGAATCCACATTAGTAAAAGAAGTAAATAAGCTTCTATTGATTATTTCACATAACTAAATATATTTTTTTAGTATCTATAAAAACCTGAGATTTACTATAAATTATTACTGCTTGATGTAGATGAATATAGAACATGTAATATTCTATAGTATATTTGTAGCAATTTCAGAAAGAGTTAAAAGGGTACTGGTTCCTCTAATTATTTCTAGCTTGGTTTTATAATACTAAAAATAGAATATATAAATAGCAACTTATATTACACTACTCATAAGCAACAAGGATTGAAAGAAAATTGTTTGTTAATTGGTCTACTGATATTTAATAGGTATGCACTATTCCCAACCTTTTTTTATTAATAAGATTGAATATTTTTCCTTTCCCTATATTTTTCAGGAAAGTAACTCAGTAGCTTGTTATAAAGACTTCTTCCATTCTACTGAATATTAGTATTTAATTTCTATGTATTATCCACATTAATGTTTTGAAAGCTTTTGTAAGGAAGCACAAATCAGCTACCAAAGGCAATGGCTAAGATTCTTATATTTTCTGAGGAATCCTAGGTAAAGGCATTTGAAATACAACTGATATTGTACAAGAATAATTGGGGGATCTGAAATATGATCAAATCATGCACTGGTGTTTTTGCTTTCATATGTAAATGGATATTTGACACTCTTACTGGATTTAATGGATATCTTGAATGAAATTAGCTCCCCCTGTATAAGTTGTATAATAGGGAATAATATAAATTATCCCATCTACTCCTTTAGTCATACTTAAATTTTTTTTTTTGAAGTGCTAGTTCATTCCTGTGCCAGTTCTGAAACTTTATTAGAGTCAAGATTGGTCCTAAGAACAACTGAGATGAGTAATTACCTGTACTGTCTAAGAATTTACAAATCAACAAATAGTATAAGAGACATCTATTTACATTTCACCCAACTAGGATGGGATAACTATGTGATCATATAGTATATAATTATTCTTAATTTTAACTCAGCTAAGGTTTTGAGGAGTCTTATATATTCAATTTAATAAAGTGATCCACTAGGATTATCTCTATATTTAGAAATGGCATTTCCTAGAATTGTGATCTATCAAATAACTTGTTACTATTCCTAATGTTTTAGGGAAGCTAATATGTTGGAACTTGCCTAAGATACTCAACATTACTAGTGTTGGGAATTTCTTATATGGAATCTCCTATTGACTCCATTAGTGCTTCAAGATTTTTCTAGAGGGCTTGTTATATGTATGATACCTGTCTTGTTACTTGATTAGGCTTAGTTTTATGTGAAGGACAATGATCCCTCAATTGTTAGTCTTGATTGTTAGGACCTGTTTTGTGTCTTTGGAATCACTATAGTCATGTCTTGATCATTCTATGAGTGATCAAATCCTTCTTCTTCCATTTTAGGGATGTTTAGTTCTTATACTTGGAACCTTTATATCACTTATTTTGATTATGCTTGTGAAATCTTGTGTGTATTTTGTCTTGTTATAGTTGTGATAAGTGGGTAGAGTCTTTCTTCACTTTTTCTATTAGGTACCTGAAACTGGTTGTGTGTGGAAAACTTATATTACTTATACTAGCTTTATATAGAACCTTGTATTGATTTGTCATTTTTACTATAGATGTGATGAGTGAACAGGTTCTCCTTATTGTTTTGTGGAACACTTGATTATTATCCTAGAAAGATCTTTATACTACCTTGTGATTTAATTTTTCACTTGGTTCTCATGTGGTATTAAACTTTGGACTTTGTAATTGTAACCTGGGAGCACTACTACTATACTATTGACCCACAGGTCTTTTATATTTTTTTATATTTATTTTTAAAAAATATATTATAAAGTTTTAAATAATTTGAATAATTTTTTATTAATTTATAAGCAAAAATATGTATTTTAAAAAAATTTCAAAAAGTTTTGTTATATACTGTATATACAGTATATATTTTTTAATAAGTGAAACTGGTCTACTTTATTAATTTTAATGTAGTATATATTACTTGAATCAATAAACTATTTACTAACTCATTTTCTTTATTTATTTTCTATACTATTTTATTAAAAAGCTAATTAATTTTGACAATTCCTTATAGCTTGTTGCCTCCTTTGGGAACTAATATACCTAAACTCCATTAGTACTGATATTGAAGATATGAAAAATATTATTTTTTATAAATATATTGTCAATTATATACATTGTATTGACTGGTTGTGACCTGTTTGATATTGTCTTCTCTTTGACTTGTTTATATTGGCTTTTCTTTTTCTTTCTTTTTGTAAAGATTGAATTGTTTCCCATGACTTTTTTCTATTGCATCATTTTTCTACATCTGTCAATTTATATGTTGAATATCAGAAATTTTGTATATTATATAATGTTTTTTAGTATGTAGAAAAGCTTATTCAGATTATAGTATTAGATAGAGTTAAGATTAATCAGAGGGATAATGAATATATTACAACACAAAAAGATGAAATAGAAAAGGAAATAAGATGGATCACTATGAGACCTTCAGAAAAAGATATGCTAGCTATAATAGTTTATCAGAAAAATAGAAAGAAGAATATAAACCAAGAGAATATATCCAAACAGTTTGGTACAACAAACTACTCAAATCAATTTTACAAGAAGAACTAAGTAAAATACTGAGGACACTTTCCAACAACAAAGCTTCAGGAAAATTCCAAATTAGTTATAAAATACTGAAAATGTTAGGCCAAGAGGAAAAATATTTTTTGAGAAGAATGTTAAATAACTTCTTAAGATGAGAAGTTATTCTGAAACATTGAAAACAGAGTTATATATATTCTATAGCTAAACCTAAATCTTGGAGTTGTGAATTCTCAAATACTGTTTTACTAGAGATTATAAGAAAGTGTTTTATCAAAATTCTTATCAACAAAATAAGAAATATTTGTAAAACAATAATATTCTCAATAAACTGAACTATGTAGATCTATCAGGAGAAAGTATAGCAGAATCAATTCAAATTCTCAACAATATTTGTGAAGATGCTAGAGAAAATAAAAAGAAATTGTGAATATTTCTTTCAAGATACTGCAAAAACATATGATATAATTAGTCTAGATATTCTGATAAAAGCAATGGAAAGAATCAAAGCTTCAAAAGGTTTTATAAAGATCATAATGAGCCTCTTTAAAAATAGAGAATTCTATATTATATTTGAAAATAACCTCATAGAATCAATAGTAGCTGAAGATAGAATTGATCAAAAGGAAAACATCTTACCTCTACTTTGGAGAATCTTTTATAATCCTCTTCTTTGCAAAATCCAGAATGATATACAAAGAGGGTACAAAATATCAGTTACATAGAATCCTGATCTAAAAAAACAAACTACAAGAAAGCTAGAATCAAAACATGTAGCAATCGCCTTTATGGATAATATAACGTGGATAACAAGATCTAAGAATGATATGGAAATAATTTTGAAATCTGCAAGAATTTTCTACAAAGCCAATAATTCTCAAATAAATGGCAACAAATCAGTCTTGATTACTATTAATAATTCTAATTGCTATCCTGAAGAAGTAAAAGTAGGTACTGAAGAAGAAGTGGTTAAAGAGCTCAATAGAATAGAACAGGCTAGATTTTTAGGAATCTGTATGGGCAATCAAAAAACAACAATAAAGCTTAAAGAAATCAATATAGTTACAAAAGCCCTTAAATATAAAAAGGTAATAGACAAACAAGCTCTCTATATTCTGAATAAGTATTAATACCTAGAATAGAATTTAGAATATAACATAGTATATTGTCCTGGAAAATATATAATATCCTGACAATGGCATACAGAAAACTTTTCAAGAATAAGAGTGGTTTATGCAGGTCTATGCCTAACAGTGTAATTTATTATCCAAAGATTTATAATTTGAAAAGTATCTGAATGCTATAAAGAGAAAGTCAAGTGACAGGACTTTGTAATAGAACAAATAATTCTGGACCAGCAGGAAACACATCAATTATTAGACTCAAATAAGTACAAATAAGAAATTGGGAACCACTCAATTTATTAATCTGCAAATCCTTAAAGCCTCTTAACAGACAAAGGCAACTTCACACTCCAAGTGATCAGAATTGCTAAAGATATGGAAATAATATTTCATAGTTGAAAATAGCAAGATATCTTTAAATGGAAAAGGGGAAATATTCAGATTGGAGAATATTTTATACTAGAAGAATATAAAAAAGCCATACCATCACTTAGTTTTAGCTCTTGCAAGATACAAGCAAAGGACCTATACTAGAATGGTTCCAAATTATAACCAAAAACCTCTCAAGTGAACAACTAAATCAGCTTATAAGATTTTGGAGAGAAAATTATATACAATAGGAATTAGAATACCTCAAAATAGAACCTAATTAAGACAAGTAGAAAAAATTATAGATAGTGATGAGAAACAAAAGAAATCAAGTAATTTGAGGAAAATTAAAATAAGAAAAAGAGGAAAATAATATGATAGTAAAGTACTTTGTCAGTTGCAACAACAACAATAATCAGGAAACTAATATACAAAAATGCCCAGGATGCTCGAAAGGCATAATACTAAATAGTGATTGCATTATAAAAGAGGAATAGAAGAGATATACACAATACCATACCTCAATATGAGAAAGTCCATCAAAAGAACACTCAATTTAAAAATTCTCAACCCTAAGTTAGCACTTGAAAAAAGGATTAAAGAAGTGATTTATAGACCAAAGCCCATTCAAGATCCAAAACAATAGAGTAAATTATATGGACATTGAAACCTGGAAAGAATCCATTATCAGAGAAAATATTAAAGAAGGTGTATATCAAGATTATCTGATAGCTATAGTTCAACATAATCTTGAATCTAAAGAAAAGCCAATTTTCTATTCTGATGGATCACTTATTAATTATAGTAAAGAAGAAATGAAGATGTGAGCAGCTTGAATTCATATTGGAAAAGACAAAAAAGAAAGCAAGTTCTAAACAGGAGTAAACAAGTAGTCCTCATCTACAAGAACGAAATTGGTAGCAATCATAACAATACTTCTGGTAGTTTCAATTGAAAGCATGATGGAGATCTTTACAGACAGTCAAGTATATATTTGCAAGTAAAAATCTTTAGAAAAAGAAGATCTGAGAAGGACACACAAGAGATAGCTTAAAGAAAAAAATTGGTTTCTCTGGGCATGCATAGTAAAGCTAATAAAGAAGAAAAATATAGATCTAAAGCTCACAAAAGTCAAAACACACTCAAATAATCCTTATAATGAAGAAGCAAATGCCTTAGTTAAAGAAACTATAAAATTTCCATCAATTGAATGGAAAGACTTCACTTTAAGCAAAATTATTACTGAAATCAAGTAGAAAGGGATGACTCTAGATTATTCAATTAGGCAATTTATTAAGAACATTAATAATAAGACAACAGCCTATCAGTGGATACAACAAAACAGAATGGAGAAAAAATGGAGTTAGCAGATTTCAGAACACTAGGCTCATACATGGAACCTAGTATGGGAAAGAGTTAAAAATGGGTACATGTGGGATACATCTTTTAAAAAATCTTAACAAAGACCTTTCTTATTAAACTGGTCAATGATGAGCTACCTACTCTAAGTAAGTTAGCTATAAGAAGACTGAACCTATTCAAGCAAGTAAAAAGTATTGCATGTAGTCAACAAGATGAAACTATAGAACACTTGTTAGAATGTTCAGCCTATAAGAATTAACTAAAAGAGGTATAGAATAAAGGAGTAGATGAAATTATCAGAAACTTTAAAGAACTACTAGGGAAAAGAAAGAGAGAGGCTAAAAAGAAAAATCCTAGGTTAATTATCAATGATCAAGAAAAAATAGAAGAGTTTGATAAGTGAATCTTTAAAGTAGTAGAATAGGCTTCTAAAACTAGCCAGGATACACTAAGTTTTTGTACTGACCTTATAAGAACAGATATTATCCTAGAAATGGTAGGCCTAAAATATTAAGGTAAATATATAGGAAGAATAGCAAGAAAGTGGATAATAAAAATGCAAAAAAGAGTCTATAATCAAATCCAAAAAGAAGTCTGGAACAAGAAATATGAAAAGGTAATTAAGTGGGAAAAAACATAAGGAATTGATAGAGAAAATAAGATAAGAAGATCTCAATATCTTTCAAGCCAAAAAACTATACTTCTAAAGAAAAAAGATCCACTACCTGAAAAAGGAAATCTAAAAAATGAAGGTCTTTGAGAAATTCTAACAAGAAGAGTAGAGTATGAAATGAAATGGTTAGGTTTTAAGATCTGTTAGAATCTAGTAGGGTAATCTGCAGTAGTGACCTACAGGCAATAAGGTTAACAGTTGAAAGGGTCTTTATCTGAACTACTAACAAAGGGATAAATCACTTCCAAAGTTACACTTAGAGTTTTAATAATTCTTTAAAATAGAGACAAGTGAGTTAGGTAGAGACTTAGCTTTAGTGATATATTCTCTAATATAAAGTATACATATGTTTAATAAAGTATATATACCTAGCCTAATAATATAGAAGAGTAAAAGACTGGAAATCCAAATATTGTATAATAAATTTATCTATATTTTAATTTTAGTTATTATAGGTATAATTTCTTATAAGTAAATACATCTGTCTATATACAGTATATCTATGAAATCAAATGTTATTAGTTTTCTATAATATGTTTTAATTTATTAAAGAAGTTTATTCATATTTTGTTTTTTTTTTATTTATCTGTAATATTGTATAATATTAAAATTCTATACTAATTTTTTCTTTGAATTTTTTTTTTTTTTTAATAAACATGCAACATTGCCCATTTTATTGAATTCATATACAGGTACATATACTTCGGCTTGC
>CAJVPT010007367.1:0-10132 GCA_910592055.1 Acaulospora colombiana
AACCTCTATTTCTTGTTGCTTCTAGCTCTGTGAGGTGACACTTCACTTGTCAGTCCTTTTACTTCCTAGAACCTTCTTGCCCTTAGTAGAGGAAGTGTATACTTGAGTCTTTTTAGATCACTAGAGACTCAGATTTTTATTTAAAGAAGTTTATAAACAAGTAAAGAAGGGTAGAAAAGATATATGAAGACAAGCTTCAAGTTTTTTTAATAAAGGTATAAAGACTTTATTGATAAGAAAGTATAAATTTTCTTGCAAACATCTTTTTTATATGTGGTCAGAGAATTAGTGGAAAGAGTTTTTCTATCTGTTATCTCAATCTTGTTTTTTTTTTTTTTTTTATTACCCATAGTTAGGCCAGTACTATGTGTTTATTAATCATTAAGAAAACTGATCAAGATACATATGGCAATTGCATCATGGCTAAACTAAAATCTTGTACTGATACACTCGTCAATAGCTTTCAATTCTCAAAAGAGCTTCAACCTCTAAGTGCAATCTTGGGGACAATATTTCGCTCTAAACTAAGTTTTGGGTAAAGACCCTTCTAACTTATCCATCATTGCTAGCTGGTTGTCACTGCTTATTATCCTCCAAGAAACTGAATTCAAGAAATTACAAAAGGAGAAAGGAAAAATAAAAGGAAAGGGGAATATCTAAAAATGTACAAATGTACTATATGAAAATGAAAAAAGAAAAAAGAAATTTAAAATTGTTTCATGTCCTCCAAAAGACCTTGGCTAGAAACCTCTTCTCATTAGGAATCAATCCTTCTGAGATATTCTTCTTCTTCCTGACTATTTGAGGAACTTATTTATCTGTACTCTTGACTATTTTCTTGTGACTGTCTAAGATACTTATTGTCTACTCAAATCCAGTGTCTTGCTCAACGCTTCCTTTCTTTCGGTCTTGATTTTATATTATAGCAGGCTAATCGGCGAGTCTGTTGCTAATGACCAAAAGCTTATGTAACCTGCGGATAGAAGAGTCCGTCCTTTTATTACACACACAAAACAATACCAAAATCAAGGTAAAGTTATAAAAAGATTTGGACGAGTCTCAAGGTAGTTTTCTCTAAAACTACTTATAATTTTTACTGTTATAACAATCTATCCAAAAGATTCGTCCTAAGATTTGTCGTGAGATTCGTCATGAGATTCATCATTTTATTAAGTCATTGAAAGAAGTTACATTTATACATTTTTACATATAGGGTTATTACATAATTACTATGGCTATTCTAGTATTATGTCATGCATAAATTGCTTCTTGATCAGCTAATTTTCTATTACCTCGGCTCATAGTTTTTACCTTTTTGATGCAAACAGATTGTTCGTGCTTTCTTTTAGCTTGCAAGGAATATAATGATAGTCAGTAATTGATTGTTTCGCGTAAGCTTCAGTCATGTCACGATCGTTGGTCATGTGACCACGGTAAAAATTCTGAACTTTGTTTGACTTTTTTGGCCTTTAACAATATGTGCTTGGGTAGCATTTGTGTAATATTGTTTTTGTGGAAAGTTCTTTGTTTTAAATTTTAAGTGAGTATATGCAAAATTTTTGATCCCATAGATTATAGAATGAGAAATTGATGTTAGATAGGTAAAGGTTTCTGATTGGATTTTTCAAATCTGTCTGTTTCCTTTAATTAGTTATTAAGTCCAAATTATGGTTTAGTGTGTTCTATGCTATTGTTTGTTTGATTTGTTGAAGGGTATCAATAGTTTTTTTTTATGCTCTATATGATCTTGATGTTGTGAGTTTTGTATATTAGCAGTTTTGTGTTATGAGAATACTTTGTTAGTATGGCAGTGTGTATTGCATTATATTCTTTAAAACATTTCTTGACTAGTAGATCTGCTCATTTATGATTTGTTGGGTGTCCTCTACCATTACTATGTGCTATGTAATATTGAGCCATCTTTGTTTAATTATGTGAAGAATATGATCAGTGATTCCAAGATATAGTATTTGTACTTTTTAATGCTGCAATTTGTTGCTTGCTGAATCTTGTTGATAGTAATGATTGAGTCAAAAAAATGTAACAAGATATGTTATTTTTAAGAAGATGGATAGCAATAGTAATAGTCAGAAGCTCTGCTAGATTATTGGACTTCTTGATTATGATTTATAATAAGACTTTTATAGTTGTATTGTTCTCATTTTATAAAATGATCCCTGATCAACATGGTTGGGATCTAGAGTGAAATTGTATGCTCTATCATAGTAAATATTGATACTAGATGAATAAAAAAAACCATTACTAATATTTTTGATTTGATTAAAAGTTTCTTTTGTTAATTTAATAAGCTTGTTGAGCTGAGAGATGTGCTTTGGCAGTGGATCTATTTCTACCACTTTTACATGTTGAGTTTGGAAAGATCCACCATCTGATTATACTATCAGAGTAAATTTATATTCAGAACATTGTTATCCTGTTGTTTAATAATAAAGAGTAGATAGTAGAGAATACTAGTATTTTTATTAGATATGTATTAGTCACTTTGTTGAAGTATTTGTCACTTCTTTTATCAGTTCTATTCATGTTCTTACATCCTGTACAGATAAATAGTAGTGAATTGTTGGAATGTTGATGGTATTTTATTTTTGTGTACATTGTGTTATTGGTAGTTCTTTTCCTGATGATGAGCTTATTGTTAAAAATAGTGGTATACTATACAGAGGTACTTGTATTAATAATTGCTAATTCAATTTAGGCAAAGGTATTGAGATTTGTGAAGTTGTTTGGGTCCCAGAGAAAGTTGTTTATAGTTATTGTAAGCTCGTAAAACCAGAATAAATCTCTTCTTTTGATTATTTATTGTGTAGTACACTAACCTGATACCAGAGTAGTGTCATGTTTTATATGTGCTGATTATTTGTTCCATATATTTGATTCTATGCTATCTCAGTGATGTTCTGTATTTAGAGTACTATTACTAATCCATGATTTGGCTAATGTAGTGAAGGTCTTGGTTCTTTGACTTTTTATAAGGTATGACTGTTATCCTGTTTAATTGTAGATTATAAAGGATATCATTATAGAAGTAATAACTTTTTTCGAAAATGATGAGACAGTATTCCAGGATACTTTTACTTTGTCATACATGCTATTGAAGATTCTGTATCCTGTTATAACATACATGTCTAGCTGTGAAAGAACTATTATGAAGGTCTTGAAGATCACTTGTGTGCTTTTGAAGTTGTCTTGTTAACATTCTGTAGATTCCGTAGTGGATTTTTAAGTACAAAATAGGATCCGGTGCTGACTGTGCTAGATTAGCTTTATACTTTATGCTGCATTTGATTCTTCTATTAATTTTTTCATGTTCTGTTGAGGAAAGGACTAGATCATAGGTCAAATATTCTATTGTTGAAAAGAAAACATTTTTAATAATGTATTTATATATTTTATCAGTACTTAACTTTTTTTCAGTTATGTTGCAAATGGAATTGGTTTTCTTTCAGATTAGATTTCTCTGATGTTTTTTATCTTTCTTGGGTTCATGCCATATTCTTAGCACTTTGATTGCACTGAGATTGTTTGCAAGTTCAATTAAATGGTTGTCAATTCTAATGTTGTCTAGTTTGTGGTTGATAACCAGAAGTTCAAATTTGTGTGAATTTACTATTATATCATTTAACTGATAGAAGAAGTTGCTAATATTGATTATATCTATAAGTTTGATTCTGTCTTGTATAATTAACATAGTGTCATACATATAGGTGACTATAGATATATTGATTTTGGATGATGTTAGATTGTTTGGATCTTGTCTGTACATCCATAAGCTGTATTCAGACATTTTGACTATTCTACTAATTAGTGAATCATAGTAGATTTGCTATAGGATCAGGGAGATAGTATTTCCTTAATCTATTTCTTCTTGCACTTGGTATAGTTTAATGTTACCAAAAAAAATTATGACTTCATTTTCTCTGTGTAAAAAGTAGTTGTGAATGATATTAATCAGTTTTATTGATACTTTAATTCTCTGTAGGGCTATAGTGAGGCACTTGATATTAAATGTATTATGTTTTTGCTTATATCTTGAAAATGCATATAACAAGGACTATTGGATTCTCTTGTATCTTCCAGGATATTATTGATTATACTAATTGGTTCTCTGATACTTTGATAAAGAAGTGCAATCCAGTTTTGTTCAACAAGGACCTTGTGTTCAGATAAGACTTTTGTGAGTCTGTTAATGAATGCTTTTGTGAAGATCTTTTTGATAAATTATAACAAGGTAATGGGTCAAATAATGTTGATATCATGCTTCTAGTCTTTGGGCTTAGGAATAAAATATATAGTACCTTTTTTCCATTTGGTTAGGAACTCTTCTCTGACAAGTATGATATTAAAAAAACTTGTAATGCTTTGAATAGTGTCCTTGTGTAGGTATTTGGAGGTTAAGTAAGGAATGTTTAATAGCCTCAGTACTGATTTGTTGTTACATTTATTAATGATTGCTTGGATTTCAGCTATTGTGAAGGATTTTGTCATTAGTATGAACCATTTATAGTTAATGTGTTTCTTTGGGAGATATTTAGCTTTTCAATCACTATCAGCTATTTCTTGTATATCTCTATGTTGGTCCGTTCTTGAAAATGTGTAGAGCAATTTGTTAGAATCTGTAATGACTTCTTTGTCTTCCTTTTTGCCTGTAATTAGTCTTATTATTATGATGTTATATTTGAGTTGACTAAGTAATGGCCTTATTATTTATTTTTTATCAGTGCGAAATCAATTTTATCATCTTATTTTGAAACATTTGATGTCTACTTTCATTTCCTCACACATTGCTTTTTTGTATCTATTCTTTTCTATTATAATCCACTGATTAATTTTTTTGATTACAGACTTGAGATTGGTGTTTTTCTTTATTGGGTTAATGGAAAACTAATCCTTAATATTGTTATACTATAAATTGTTGACATTCTATTGGAATCAAAAAATGTGAAGTTTTTTTTGAGATGACAGTGTTATTTTCTGAGTTCATTAAGTTGAAGGAGCAGGATAGGCTTGATGTTAGGTATAGACCTGTGCCATTTTCTTTTGTTTTTTTATATCGTTTGATGGTAAGTGGACTATTTCCAGGATCTAGTTTCTAAAGATTGTCCATAGCTTTTTAATGTCGATTCCTTCTTCTATTATTTGATACCAGCCAAGCATTTTATTATCTATTTCCTTTGCAAACTTTGTCTATTATAGTTCATTAATAGTGGCTTGGTTGAAAGAGTATTCTGGAATGTGTATCTAAAGTGTTAATAAGGTTTTCCAAATTCCAGGTTTTGATGAGGATAATTACTGCTCTATAATCAGTTGGAATGGAAAGATTGTTAGTTATATATGAATCTATTGAGCATTAGGTTGAATGGAATGATATCCAAATTGCATCTACTCTGCTTTGTATAATATTTGTATACTAGTTTGAGGACCATGTAAATTCTTTGCTATTTGGATTGTGATATCTGAAGGTATTAATTATATTTAGACTGGAGAGCTCTATAAAGAAAGAGGATGGTTTATTCACAAAGTTTTTCCTGTTGGGACTGTATTTGTTATTGTTAATATTTGAGTACATGTTGAAATTTCTAGTTAGAATTATGTGCCAATGTTCAAGGTTTCTTTGGATAATGAAATCAATGATTTTTTTTGGATAGTTTTATATACTAAGAATCAGGAGCTGCTGGAAGATAGGTTCTGATAATTCATATATATTATTTTCTGAAAAGGCAAGATCAATGATGAGGACTTTGCCTTCTAGCCTCTGTATCTTGATTACTTTGTCTACAAGGTCATATTTGAGTATAATATTGACTTCCATGCCTTTATCTGTTCCTTCCTACCATATTATATAGTATTGGGTTTTCCAGGATAGGCTATCAGTATTCTGGTTGGTTTCTATTGAAATGATAATATCACATTCATTTAGCTTCTAGGATTCATTCAAAGGTCTCGTTTCAAAAGTTATTTGAGGCCTACATAGTTTAGAGTGGTAATTATGATATAGGGTCTATTAGTTGATCTGCTTTTGTGGATGTAGTAATTATCTGCCTCCTTGATATATGATTATTCTACTATATTATGTGTTCCTGTCAGGTGTGAAAATTGTATAGATGATGTTTCCATTGCTTCTATTTGTTTTGTGTTTGTTAGCTAGATGATATTTGTGTTTTCAGACAATTTTAATGTTGCTGTAATTACTACCCATTATTTGTAGTTATGGAGGTTGGTGAAATTGATTGGAATAAGGGAAGTGATAACATTTATGATCATATTTATGTTGTGATTCATCTTGTTGATGGAAAAGTAAAGTTGCTATTGTGTTTCTTGAATATTTTATTGGTTAGATGAGGTAATTATATTGAAAAACTGGTGTTCTTCTATGGTATCTTGGACTTGTTCCATTATACCTGCATACTCTTTATCATAATATTTCAGATTTGTAATTCTTCTATCTAGATTACTTATTATTGTTTTCATGTCAGTGATTTTAACTTGGATTTCTTTATTGCTAAAAGAATATTTGTCAAAGTCATTTCTTGATTACTTTGTATTAGTTCTTTTCTACCCTTAAGGGCTACTGCATATGACCTGTGACATTTTTTCTGTTGACTTGTAGAAGTGTGTTTTTGAATGTTTTGACTTCAAGGGGGCTTATAGTAGTTGTATAGTTTCTCAAAGTGATCAGCTTAATCCTTGTTATTGTCAGATTACTATTGTTGGGTTTCTTTCCTAGAACATTGTATAGCAAGATGATCATATTAGTCACAGATTGTATAGAGCTTGATTTCTATAGCCCTGATAATAACCTCAGTCTTTCCCAAGATGAAGGTCTTGTTTAGTGCTTCCTAAAAAATAGTGCCATCCTCAAAACTAAGAATTGCAAATCTTTTCCTGTTGTAGGTCATTTGTCATTGAATGTAGCATGTTTTGGCCTTGACTTGTTAGCAAATGATTTGCAGGTCAAAAACTATAATGTTCAAGGAAGGCCAGTTAGTTTTGTTACAATGAATACTTGTTCTTTCATTTGATTATTGAGTGTAGCATTGAAAACCTGGACTGCATTATCCTTGATGAGTATACTTCTTTAATTAGTTACTTTAATTTTGTTATTTTTGGTTTGAAAGGTAATGGTTGTAGATTGCCATAACTGCTGGGCCCTTATAGTGATGTTGATCAGTCCAAATTTGGCAAAGATAAGTTGTATATCTATAAGTTTTGTATAAAGAGGTATATCCCATATCCTGATACTATTTTCCTTTTTGATCTCATAGCTATCAAGATTTATGTGAGTAAGGTGCTTGTTGTTCATATCAGGTAAGTTAATAGTTGTGACTTCTTATATGACTTGTTAATCTCCAAAGAGAGTAATAATATAATTGGTACCATTGGAGATTTCATTGTGGATGTTGAGAAGCTTTTTGAGGAAACCAAGGGTCCTCATTAAAAAAATGATTTTTTTCTCAATAGTTTCTTCTAAGACATCCTGAGCTACTATATCTACTTTGCATCTTGTTCTTCCATATCTAGTGCTTGGATCGAAAAGGAATCTTGGGCATAGCCTGTATGATCTAGTTCTTTGAGTTTGTTAGTCTAATTCGGTGCTCATGAGTGATTCATGACTAGTAAGTACTCTATTTCCTGTGGTATCATCTTTATTTATTATATTTACGTCAGAGTTTGTGTCAGTTGAGTTCTGTAAAGAGGGCTACTAAGGTTCTCACAATCTTTGCCTTTTACTGTCTGAAAGGTTTGTTAGGTAATAGATTTCTCTGTTAAGGTGGTTAAGTCTTTTTCAATTAAATCATTCTATAGGCTATTGTTTGGAACTTGTCTTGAGAAGAGTGAGGAGGTATATTGAGTGGTACTGATGGTTTCAATTTCTGCTCTAATAGTTAGTAATTTTGTATTGAAGTTATTGTTTTTGGTATATAGAATTTGGATTTCTTTGTTTATATTAGTCTTGTTTCTATTTGAATAGGGTCAGTCTTGTCCTTAATTCTGCTGTTTTTATTGTAGTTGAACTTAAAGTTGGATCTTATACTTCTGGTTATTCTACTTATATTGGTTCATTTTTCTAGTTTGTGCTATACTACAGGTAAATGGAAAAAAGTTTTTTATAGATGTGTTTTATATTATTAATATATTTTGAAATAAGACATATTATTTATTTAAAATTTAGAGTCAAACTGAAATAAGTAAAATTTCTTAAAAAATCAAGAAAATATATATTATAAGATAGAAGATATAGTAGATAAACACCTTGTTAATATAACTTGATATTTATTGCTTTTCACTATAAAAATTTCTATAGATATACTTTAATATAAAAAACTTCAAGTATTATACTAAATATATATATATATATATATACTATTGGTTTTTATTTCTTGTTATAGATAAAAACAATATTTTTTGACTTTTCTAAGTCATTAAAAATTAGATTTTTGCTTGAAAAAAAATATAAATAAAAGAAAATATATAAAAATAACTCATTAAATAAAACTTTAAATTGGTTTAAGATAGTATTAAAACTTTATTAGCAAAGAAATATAAAATTTCTTGCAAATATTTTTTTTATATATAAGTAGAAAATCTGTAGAAAAAGTTTTTTTATGATTTAAAATAATTTATTTATGGTTTTAAATTTATATACTTTTAGTATAATAATATTATAAATATAAAAACATAAATCTTAATTGTCTAAAAACTCTTTTTGCTGATTCTCTCATTTTTTCAAAAATTTCTTTTTTTGATAATTTTTTTGGAAAAAGTGAACTAGTCTAAACACACAAAAAAGAAATTCAAAACCTCAGACCAAGCTATTAAACACTCACAATATACTCAACTATATACAACAAACTATCCAGAAACATCAAATATATAGGTATATATTGTTTTACTAACTTTTTATTTCTTTTTCTTAAATTTTTTAGAAGAAAGAAATTAAATCTAAAAACTGATTCACAATCAGAAAAAGGTTGCCAATATCAACTTTAAATAGCTTATAGTCAGGCCAGTACAGATTAATACCTTTCTTGATACTATAAGAAACCCAAAAAGCAACTAAACCCACTTGATAAATTAAGTTACTCCAGTCACATTAAGGTCCAGAAGAATATCAAAGCTCTCTAAAGACAAAATAGTCTAAACGTACATATTTATAAAAACAACATACCTATCTCAAACCTTGTCATGCAAACACAAATACAAAAAGTAAGACAAAAAATAAGTATATACATGTACACCTTGTTGTCTAAACAAGTTGATTAACTTTTCATACAAATATGGCAACAACTTTCAAATTAGGATAGAATTACCAATGTAAACAAATAAATAATAATATAACAAGATTTTTTGTATTACCTAAACAAATATATATAAACAATAACATTACCAAAAGAGTTTATCCATAGTCTAAATTTAGAATACAAATAAATATAAACAAGAAAAACACATAAAAATATTTAGATAACTGTTATATAACAAAATAAAATATATACTGGTTTGAAAACTTCAAACCCAACATACCAAATCTAATTGGGACACTCTCCCCCACTTAAACCCACACCCCTTATTCTGGGTATTTTTCAACAATAACAAACTTGACTTTATCAAGAGACGCAGAAATATCAAGAACACAGAAATAATAAAGGGATATCATTATATCCTCAAAAACAATAAAAATAATAACAATCTTCACCAATTGATTCCTTGCACTTTCTCAGTACAACCTTGTACTGTTTCAAAACCTATATCCGACACCAAATCAACATGACACATTCTGTAAAATAATCTTCCCTACCTCCTAAATAACATTAATAAACTTAGACACATGTTTGCTCCACAAGTTTCACAGAGCATTTCAACCATAAACATACCACCCCTTCTTTCACTCATACCCTCAAGTCCTAAAAAGATATTCCTGTATTAACACTCCAATACCATTGAAGTAGAAAGTGACAATTCTCCAATCTTCTATCTGAATCTATCTCAAACACAAAATGAAATATGGACCATTCTAACAGATTTAATACAATCTATCCCAATGGGTTCACATATCGAGTGCAATCTCAAAAATCCTCTCAATTTCTCAACATCATCTTACTCAAATAGAAACATC
>CAJVPT010007368.1:0-10130 GCA_910592055.1 Acaulospora colombiana
TATTAAATACAATAAAATAAATATTAAGCATGTTACAATTTTAAAGTTTTTTAGAAGCTTTTCAAAAATACAAGAAGTATGGCATAGAAAATACTACATCAGGCAATGGCAAAGATATCCAAGGGACAGTTAGTTCGAAGTTGTTTAAGAGGTGTCATATAGAAAAACCAGATGAATTATAGCTGTATTTTTCTCTTCCAAATATGGGTGACAAAATTGATATATTAGAGTGATAGAAAATATATGAACATCAATTTCCATATTTGGTCCTCATAGCACATAATTATTTGGCAGCACCTGCAATGAGTGTCCCATCAGAGCAAGTCTTTTTGGCAAGCAAAAATTTAATAACCGACAAAAGAAATCAGTTATTAGGCAAAATAGTTAATGCATGCATGTGCTTGAGGTCATAGTGGAAAGGATCTTTGACAAGGAATGCTGATATTTATTTTAAATTTTATTTTTTTTGTTGTATTGTTTAATGTATTGTCAGAACTATCTTTACTGTTTAGACTTTTTTTAAGATAAAAAAAAATTTTTAATGAAGCAAGCAGCCTATATATTGCAGTATTTATATAACAATGCTGCTATAGTATCCAATATAATACTGGTGTAGGCCAATTGATGCAAGTTGCTATAATTGTTTGGATAAATAGCAATTGTTAAAAATTGATCAATATAAGAGTGATCTATGATAGAAATATGTGATTGGGCAATAAATAAAAAAAAATTTTTTTCTAATTTTTTTGTCAATTTTTTATTTTGCTTCTTTTACTTTTATCGCTTTACCATCCCTACTGCCAGATATCTTGCCTAGAATTTTTTTTTTTACCTGCAAATATTTTTTTCTTGTTCTTGCTAGTTCTCGAGAAAATGTATATATCTTTTTATATATTAGCTAAATGATCGATTTTATTTAAATATATACAGCTGCCTGCCACCACATAGCTGCAATTGAAGATATATTTTTATTGTTTGTTGATGTTTTTACAACTGCTATATTAACTACCTTTGTTTTACTGCAATTGTATACCTGATTTTTTCTTTTTTGACTAAATAAACTAATACCTTTGTCAACTACTTTAACTGGTATCTTTCATTGACTAAATAACCCGACATCTCAACTATCGATCACACTTTTATATTGATTCCCTGTTTTCACCATATTTACAGTCAAGTAAGTACAAGACACTGGTATTTTGTTGTTGTTGAATCTTTTATATTTATTTTTAAAACACTGGTATAGGTAATATGATATATATCTCAAAGAAACAAAATATATTGAAGCTAATGGTAAGTAAATTGATTGAAGGGGGAAACAAAAACCAAAGAGCCTTTTACCTGGCAAGTCTATAAAGTTGCCTCCAATAGGAAACCCTTGACTAATACTTGTAGGCTGGCCTTTGTAAAAGTGCAACTAGCTGCTATCGATAAAGTTCGATATTGCTTCCAGTAGAAAACCCTGGACTAATATATTAAATTTTGTTGATAAAATGCTAGACAAGCTTAAATCTACTACATTGCTACTGCTGCCTTCAATAGGAAACCCTGGACTAAAGCAGGACTTTCGAACATTTAAGCAAACATTTGTGGACTGCAGTTGGATTGTTGACAATTTAACTTGCATCTAGGTTTTTGGTTTCCTGTTGTACTGGCAAGTTGTACATGTATATATATAGCTAATACCTGTTTTTTAAATATATATAAAAATTTATACTGCTGCCCTGTATTTCCTTGTACCATTGAAAAACGATAATCCTGAGGAGTATGTTGCCTGCTTGCAAAATCCTTCCACTAAATTAATAAGTGTTTGCCTGACTGTAGCTGATTCTAATATTGATTCTTTTTTAAATATAAATATATCGAAGTATATGTACTTGCTATATATATTTTATTAATGCTAATAAAAAATTAGGAAAATTGGTGAAGAGAATTTGTAAGGTTCCTGAAATTTTGCCATACTGATGATGTAGAAACTGTAGCTACTTTGAAAGCAGACATCGATAAATTGAAAAAAAATAAAATAAAAACACATAAAAATTTTGTAAGTTCAAAAGTTTTAAAATAAAAAACCAAGTTAATACCTTTATATTTCAGATAAGGGAGAACCTGATAACACAAAAACACTTTGTCAATGCCTACTAAGTAAAATCGATATTTATTGAGCCCCTACCTGAATATAACGAAAAAAAAATCAAAGGAAAGTGGGTGTATGAAAAAGTAAATCTGCTGCCTCCACATGTACAAGCCATCAAAGCTGCCTTCTGCCTACCGAATGTAATAAAAAAAAATGAGGAAATTATAATTCGTGACAAAGATTCAGGCAAGGTGGTACTTGCTATATATCATAATTGAATTGGACCTGAGGTTTTAAATATTATACAAGATACAGTGCTGAAAATGTTTCAACTATGAGAAAGATTGCTCGATTCAATAGTATATCAAAACTTAATTAAGAAGCATTGGCAGTTGCTGGGTATATAAATTTTATATATGTTTAATTTCATACTTAAGCAATACTGACAACAAGTTTTAAATACCTATCTACAAGAAAATATGGAATTTTTACACATGTTTTCAATATACTGAAAGAGTTACGAGAAACAAGCCAGCAGTACCTGTATGAAGAAAAAGTTGTCATGATGAATAGTCTCTTGTTTAACTATGCAATGGGAATTTTTCCTGCCAATATGAATTTGAGTATATAACAAAAAATTACTGAGCATGAACTTCCAAGGTTAGATAGAAACAAGTATGGAGTAGTCAAAAAAGGTATCACAGTTTTTTACGACAATAAGGAAATTAAACTTAACCATCACTTGAGTCTCTGTGAAGCATATACATCCTGGAGGTATAGCAAATTTGTCCATACCAATACAAATTTCCTGGATTATGCAATTGCAGCCAGCTGCTTGAGAGAAATTCGCTCTGAAAGTGATCCAGAATTTACTTGCCAAGAAGAAGATTTCGATGCAGGCAATTTCTACATGACTAAATAGGGAATAAAAATAAAGATGACAAGTATTTTTATAAAAATGATAAAAAGTTTGGAATATAAAATACATACTAAGTTTTTATTTAAATTTTTATACAAGACAATACTCTTTTTTGCTGGTCAAAAAAAAAAGCTACATAGCACAACTGTTTTGCCAAAGAAAAGTGTAACCAATAGTTTATTATAAAACCTAGCAAAAAAACCAGTAACAGCGATTAAAAAATAGAAAAAAGGTACTGAAAAGGAAAACATATGAAGTATCGGCAAGAACAATTGCAACAAGATTCCTCTACTTTGCTAGCACTGAAAGAATTGATAAAAAAAAATCAAGACAGTAGTAGTATTGCAGAAAATTTAAATTATACAGGTGTATATTTTAATTTAGAAGAAAATGATTGTGAATGGCAATAAATTATAAATATTAAAAATGTAAATTATTAACTAAATATTTATATATAAAACTTAAATATGGCAAGTAAACATTAGATAGGAAAAAACAAATAAAAAAAAAAAACAAGATTAAAAAAATATCAGATTAATCGAATAGATATGGATCAAATAAAAATAAATCTGTTTGAATATAGATCAGATCAAATAAAAACTGATCCAATCGAATTCAGATCAAATTTACCTAAAATTTAATTCAATTTGATTCATTGTGATCCCTAATCACAAGGCTAGGTACTATTCTTCTTATAAGGAATTAAATCTGAAATAAAAGGATCAGATGAGTAAGTATATCCATATTTAGATAGGAATAGGTTTAAATAATTATATATTGAAAGACTTTCAAGTCACTTATATAGACATCAATATACCACCTGAGCCTTCCTGATTACTCCCTCCCTATAAGTCTTAAAATTGTAAAGTCTCCTTTTTGATTTTCAACTTATCTTCATAAAGATTCAGTAGAAGTTTCTCTTTCCAGACCTTTCTATAGGGGAATCTAAAACAAGACCAGTATGTATCAAGAAACAAGACTGATACTTACTCAAAATGATACATAACTATTCAATTTTCTTTTTATTTTCTTTTATTTTCATTTTCATGATACCAGAATACTTTAGGGATGCTAGTTTTTTTTTATAAAAAGAAAAGACAATAAGTCTCGATATAGCTTTAGAAATAGCTTTAACTTATTATTATCTTTATTATTTCTGAATGTACATCCTTGTACTCATGCTTTGCGCAATGTATATATATAATTTGAAAAACAATAAAGTTAGACATGAGCCTATCAAAAAAAAAAAAAAAAAAGTATATACTATATATACAGTATTTTAATTAATTTGATTGATAGCCATATCTTTATTGAATTAATTAATAAATTAGTTTTGATTATATAAACTTTTTATTTAATCTTATATTATTTACTGTATTTATTTATTTATTTTTTTTAATCTGCCATCAGGCTGACATGGCTTATCTTTATTGTATATTTAAAATATTATATAATTTCAATGATTTTCACATGACAGCTCACCCATCTTAGAAGTTTAACTTTTCTAGATGCAACTTAAGAGATGATATTTTGCTCTCTTAATAACTTGAATTATCCTTTAGCTATCAAGTTCATTGCTTACAGGTCATCACTATAAATCTTATATTATTTATTATGCAGCCAGTATATTAATTTTGTTATATATAATACTATTTTTATCAATTTATTCTAATTTACCTAAGCTTTATAGTTTTTTGAAAATCTATTATAAAATCTTTATATTTCTTTAAAAAGCTTTATCAAAATATGTTTGTTTCTTAGATTAATCTTATTTAGTTATTTAGTTTTTTTAAAACTGGCTTAGCCTTATTTATTAATATAATAAAGTAATATGCAATTATACATTGTAGAGTAATAATGGGTCTCTAAAGTATTTAGCATATAAAATTTTATAGATTATTTATGTTCTTTTTTGAGGAACAAAATTCATAACTCTTCATTTTCATAAGTATAACTGTTAAAAAATATTATAAATCAATGATTTGAATAATAGAGAACAATTATAGTTAGTTTTTTTATAGTTATTAATTTAAAATTTTTAATGTTTTCAAGTGAGAAACATTTGATTGTTGCCCCTGCCTCCCCCTTTAGGGACCTATATTTATTATAAGGATTACAAAAGATATCATATATACTACTAAACTTCTTAGGACTGATTAAATATTTTAGAAAATTCACCAGATAGCTTGTTACTATTTCAAACTAAGAAAGAACTAACCTGCTAAGGTAAAGCTAGTGCTGGGTTTAAGAAAAAAAATAGATACAATGTTGGTGTTTTCAAAAATAAATTATTTTATATATTGATTGACTAAATCTATATAGTTATCCTTGATGGACTGTTCATTCATCTATTTAATAAAACTTGAAAGTATTTTTTTATATTTATGATATCTTTCTTTTTTTCTTGAGATGCCATATTTTTTTTTCACCTTTGAAAAATTTTATTTCTGGTTTTTCAAAATTAAGTAAAAAATTTTTTTTCCATTCTACTAATACAGTATTTAAGCTATGTAGTCTTTTGCCTTAATAGTATTGCAAACTGTTTGGTGAATTATTTTAATAGTAGATTTGAAAAAAGTATCTTTATAAATAGTTTGAGCTGTTGTATGCTATCTAGAGTTATATTGCTATTTATTTCTATTAGTACTCGTCTTTTTTTCTTTGAGTATGTACTTGAGTATCACTTTTTGAATAGTTGTTATAGCTTATTATTTAATGTCTATTTTGTTGTGTTGATATAAAAAGAGATGATAGTTGTCTTCCACTTGATTATATTTGTAACACTTATTGTCTTTATATAATAAGAGTTTCCAGTTATATAGTTTAGATTTGATAGAAAGTTTATTGTTTCAAAAGTTTAGTGAGAACTTTCCAATTTGTAAATCTTCAAATAAGATATTTGAATTACTAATTTGGGATGGATATAAGTAATTGTATGTTTCTTGTCAATTAATGTATTTGTATTGATCAGTAAAATCTATAAGTGTTTTATTAAGTAGGTAACATTGCATAATATATTTTGATTGAGTAATTTTTTTGTAAATATTCTTTGTGATATATCAATTTGAATATTGTCCCATTGTATTGTATATATATTTGTAAACTTTGAGTAGATTGAATATTAAGGGTTTAGCACCTGGTCATATTTCTTGTGGGTTTAGTCCTATTGAGGCTAGTTGATCTGCTTGTTTATTGTATATGATATCCAAATAAGTTTGAATATTATATAACTATAATTTGAGATATTCCACAATACAAATATCCTTGATAGTCTGAAATATGTGAAAGTTTTTTTGTTTTCTGATGTGGCATGATACTGAGAATTTTAAAGTCTGTTAGATAAAGTTAATTGTTGTTTAGCTATTTGTAAAGATATTAGCTATTAAATTTTCTGATAAGGTTAATATTACAATTGTTATAGTTATAATTTCTACTCTTGAGAAGAAGATATGTATATGAGTTTGAGCTTTGAATATATATTTTACATTGTTTGAAGTAATAATAACCCAGCCTAGTTCCATAAATAATTTGTTGTTCCATTTACTTAGAAAGCTGTCTGTGTAGATTTTTAAATATATATATATAACTATTCTTTTGAATATATCATAAAAATAGTAATTCTGTCTTGGTTGCTAGTGAAGTGTATCATTATCTGTGAAGATATTACATTATAGAAAAATATTTACTGTCAAAAAAAAAAAACTCTTTCTTGTAGATTCTTTTTTTTAAAAATTTCCTTTTATAGTAATTTTGAAAAGAAAAGAAAAGTGAATGGAAAGATGTCCTCCCAAAGGAAACTTCAAAGAAGAACAGTCCAGTGGAGATTCAACTCTAATAAAAACACTCTGGCAAGAGGTGTTACAAACAAGTTATACAAAGAAACAAACATAAAGCCTACAAAAAAACCATTAGAAACAAATCCAAACTGAAACAAACAAGTCTTTTATAATCTCCAACACTTTCAACACAAGTACACAGATAGTCAACAATACAAAAATTATATTGATTAGCAATAAGATAGTACATAATATACTAGAATCCTCCAACTGGAGAAAAGAAGTCGAAGAGAATATCATCAACTTCCCAAATAATGAAGACTAAACCCAAGCCACATCCTCCATAAACTTGAATGAAAAAAATCAGGTCTTTGACTCAGATATTGATATGGATAAAAAGAAACATGAAACATAGTCATCAACCTTATTGAAAAGAAGAGAAAACCACAAAGGCAAACAAAAAGAAAATGATCAGATAACAAGATCAAGACTATGCTCTTCATTTGATATAGAACAAAAATATAGAAGAGAAAGGATCAAGATAGGTATCCTAGTATTAGAACTTTTAGGTAGAACAACAAAACTGAAAATAATCTATCTCATGAAAGCTCTCAATTAATCAGAAGGACTTCTCACTATTTATAGTGAGGGAAACAATAAATAGAAACATATCATTGCTATTCTCAATAACAAAAAAGTGACAATCGAGGCATGCAATACAATCTTACTGGATATAAACAATCAATATATGGAAATTATAGAATATATAAACCTAACACTAAAAAAGGAAATGAGTATTAGAGTATGGGATATTCCTTTGAACATGAAGTTCATTGAGGTACAATAGTTTTTTGCTAAATATAAGGCAATTAACAATGTTACAATATCAACCCAACAAATGTGGCAAACTGCAACTATCACATATGCTATCAAAGAAAATAAAGAAGCACTGATTAACAAATGAAATATTCTCTTAAGGTCAGACTCAATTAGAGTTTTTGATATACAATGGAATGTGAAACAAATGAAAGAGCATGGCCAAATCATAGTCTAGCTAATAAATCTTCTATCCAATATCATTGTCTTTGATCTCCACCTTATTTATAAACAAGTCAAAGTGAAAACTTATTATATTCCAAGAAGAATGTCATATCAAAGAAAATAATTTGCAGTTTTCAGTTTCAACTGTTAAAAAGGTATAGTTAAAGTAATCAAACAAAATTATTAACTAGATGAAACTATCATCACATGACAATCAATAGAAACAAAACTATGCTCAATTTGTAACATTCATGAATATCTAGTAGACAGCTGTCCTATTAAAGAGAGACATATACAATGGAAACAATACAATAAAAAATAGACAGAAAAATTTGAAAAACTATATAATAAGTTCAAATCAGCCCATACCTCAATTATTAAAAGTCAAATGAGAACATCTCTGGACAAACAAAGATAACCAGGTTCATATGCAGCAGTAGCAAGATAAGATCAATAGCCATATACAAATAGAAAGTAGAGAAGTAATCAATTAATACTTGCCAATATCCTTCAAATTCTGAAAGAAATTAAGCAATAAATTAAAGAAATTAAAGAAAACATTATTGACTTGGATAAATGAGTCTACAATCTAGAGTTCACAAAAGATAATATCTCTAATAAAATAAAAATAGAAAATGAAACTGAGACATATACTACAACAGAAAACAAGCAACAAACTCTCTAGAAAAATAAAACAAACAACTCCCAAATACAACAACAACAATAACAAATCTATAAATCGATAAGTAGAATGAACAAGAACATAAATCAAGTCTAAATACAATCTCAGAACTCATCCCAAGGGGAATCAATTATTTCACAAATAATCAATAGAAAGTTTACAAAGTATACTAATCACATCATAGCAACAATCATCAAATAAAATTCAATAACAACAAACTTCTTTACTTTAAACATTTCAGGTACCAAACACAATTCCACCAACAGACAAAAAACTCTTTCTACTAATCTTCTAATCACACACAAAAAAGATGTTTACAAGAAGTTTTATACTTCTTTGCTAATAAAGTCTTTACACTTTCATTAAAAACAACTTGAAACTTGTCTTCATGTATCCCTTTTACCCTTCTTTACTTGTTTATAAACTCTTTTGAATAAAAACTTGAGTCTTTAATGACCTGAAAAGACTCAAGTATGCACTTCCACTATTAAGGACAAGAAGGTTCTAGGAAGTAAAAGGACTGACAAGTGGAGTGTCACCTTACAGAGTTAGAAGCAACAAGAAATAGAGGTTTTGTTAGTAGGAGAAGGCTTATTATCCACCTTCTCACATATTGTCTTGTACCCTCTTAAAGTGTCTATTGTTTTTCATGATTTTTTTGGGAATTTTGCCTACCTCAGTTTGGCCCTGAACTTCTGGTAGCACAATATCACCTGGCATCTGATTGGTTGATACAAAACACGTTAGTAGTTGAATGTAAACAAGCTCCTATTGGTCACCCCACATGTTCTGATGATGTCATTGGTAATTGAAAGAGAAATCAAGGATATGAACTCCTCCACTCCTCCAAATGAAATTTAATTGAAGCAAAGAAATCATGAGGCCATTGGAATAGACACTAAATTCTCTAAATGGTGAAAAGGTAATTATTTGTTCAAGCTGAGGCCTTCAACTTTTTATCATCCCAGTCAGGCAAAGTACATGAAGAAGGTTATTTCCTTATTCCAGTCAGGCTGTAAGACCGAAAAGTAGAGAAATGTAAAACACTGTTCTTCTCTAGAATTGAGAATATATTTTTCCAGATATTGTGTAATGATATCACAATTAAAATGAACACCAGTAAAATTTCTTTAACTAGGCATGGCTGCTGGAAGATATCAGGAGTTATTCAACAAGACTGAAAAGTCACATAAAAACCTGGGAGGTCACCGTTTGCCATCTTTTTCTATGTAGATGGATACAAAATCAAGACTAAAAGAAAGGAAGCATTGAGCAAGATGCTGGATCTGAGTAGGCAATAAGTATCTCAGATAGTTACATCAGTAAAAAAAAATATGTCAATGATCTCTGGAGTTCTCTACTTTGCATAATACTCCAGAGATATTTTTAAAAAATCACCACATTACTCCGAATATAATAGAGATCTTCAGAGATTTTTATTTTCAAAAATTTTCGAAGTACTTCAAATATCTTCTATAGTTATTATAAATTATTTAATTTTTTTTTTAAATTTCGCCGCTTTACGTAATACTCTGGAATTTTTTATTATATTTTTCCAAAGTTATCTATAATTTAATAGTTTTTATTTTTCATTTCATTTGCAAATTTTTATTTAATAGAATCAAAATTTTTAAA
>CAJVPT010007369.1:0-10130 GCA_910592055.1 Acaulospora colombiana
ATACATTTTTACACATAGGGCTATTACATAATCACTATGGCTATTCTAGTATTATGTCATACATAAATTGCCTCTTGATCAGCTAATTTTCTATGACCTCAGCTTATAGTTTTTTACCTTTTTGACATGAATGGATTGTTCGCGCATTCTTCTAGCTTGTAAAGAGTATGGTGATAGTCAGCAATTGATTGTTTCACGTAAGCTTCAGTCACATCACAATCATCGGTTACGTGACCACAGCAAAAATTCTGAACTTTGTTTGACTTCTTTTGACCTTTAACAGTACAATCAGATCACTAGAACAAGATAAACCAGGTGATTACCTGTTCTATCCCAATAGTAGATTGATGCCAGATAGCTCTTTTTTAGTAACGAACTACAATCCTGTTAATAATTCCTTTGGTTTAGTTGTAAGGGGCTATGCTTTGTGTGGAACCTTATCTACTAGTCAAAAAGATGATCTCCTTAGAGATTGGGCAAATAAGTGAATTCTTGATAACGAATTGTACTCCAAATACAAGAGTATCTTAAAAGATATTCTTATATAGATAAAACTAATGCAAAAAAAGTAAACTGTATACCAGTCATATGTCTATCAACATACACTTGTTGAGGTTTTGCAAGTCTAGTGATTGGAAAACCTTAGTGGGCGAAGAAATTCGTCGGCACCACACCAAAGTATCTAAAATCTTGGATACAGGTTAGAGTATACAATGATCTGATAACCAAATTACTTTTAAAAATTGTTTTGGGAAAAATTAAGATAGTATCGTATGTTCTTCCTCATTGATTGTTATACATAATAATCACATGATTAGATAGTTTTTATTATACTAAAAATAGTCTAGCCATTGTTATATAATTAGTTTATGTAACAACACTACAATATGTAACATATTACTTGTATTGGTGTACGAGTTTGGGTGTGCTCGATATCACATAATATATTTAATAAAGAATATGGCCTCCAAAAAAATGACATCAACATTTGAAACATTCTAACACACAATTCCAACAATCAGAACATCCATTTCATTGAGAACTTTATAGAATAAGATTGGTACTATACTAATCGAATGGCAATATATACTCACAGGCTCTTTTGAATTGAGCAACTGCTGGATGCATACGTGTCTAAGTCTCTGAAATGGCAACAGGTCAGAGCACTTCACAATAAAATCATTAAAAAGAAAGAACCAACCTGGTTTGCATATCTCCAACAACAAGTAAATTTCTTCATCAGTATCAACACCTCCATATCCATCCTCAATCCATTGATCCAGATCAAAGCTGCAAATCAAGGTAAAGCATAACGGTCCTGGTACATTACCCAGTTCAAACATTAGATAGTCCTGGACAAATGCATCAGTAACAAACAAAACACAATTAAGATTAGACACTTCAATATAACTAAAGCATTACTAGCCACTGCATGTCTTGGCTATGACAAAGCCAATAGTACAGACAATAGAGACCAAACCTATTGCATTGAAATATCTATACAAAAATCCTACAGAGTCCTGATCATCAATACAACTAAATCAAGCAGTTCACTAGACAACTCTTTGTGAACGAGATTACAGATCTTACTCAACAGCATTGCATGCTTCATGACTGAACCAAATTAGGTTCTTGATCACATCAACATAGACAACACACCACATGCTATCACAGATCTTTTATATACCATCAGTGCTACTCCTAGAACCAAACAACAACTCATCAAAGTATATAAGCTAACCAAAGAACTCGATAATTCACATATATATATAGATGGAGCCTTCAACCAACCAAGAAATCACAATATATATGGAATAGGAATAAATATAATCCAAGACAACACAAGCATCATTAACTTCAGAATGCAACTCATTGGTTAGGTGTCAGTCTTCTGGGCTGAAATCCTAGTAGCAACAATAGCAGTCGCAATTAGTGGACCTAGAAATTCAATTACTATCAAACCAGATTTCAATGCTCTCATAAAGGAATATGACACCTATATAGCAGGTAACATCAAAAAAGTTAAAGAACTAAGGCTCATCAGTAACCTCAAAGTCTTAACAGAATACCATAAAACCACAATCAACTGGATAAAAACAGAAAAAAGAATTCAGGAAAAAACCTATCCCTTCAAAGAAGCAGACAAAATAGCAAAACAATATAGTATCAATAATATGGCAGACTATCAAGACCATCTCACTGATGTCACTCTCAATGACAACATCCTAACCTTCTTTCACAACAACAAAACAGAAATTCCTACAAATATAAGAAAAGCTCTCAAAAGTATTAGACAAGTGCAACTAACCTATAAACGGATCACACTTGCAAGAAACAAAGAACTTACAAAACACCAAGCAGAGAATATAGATTGGCAAGAGTCAATTCAGAAGCTCCACCCTTTTGACATCATCAACAGATGCACAGATATATGGGACCACTTCCAAAGAAGTTTCACTCTTAAACTCTGGAATAAAGAATTATTCATCATGGATAAACTACATCTTAGAAGACCAGACATCTACTTATTAAATATATGTTTTGTATGTACACAAACTGAAGACTATATCCATTCTTTTAGATGTTCTTTCCATGGAATCGATATCAATGAGACCATATTGAACACCATTCATCATGAAATAACAGTCAGGATAGAAAACAAACAAGCTCGAAATATTAAACAAGAATTAACATCAGTGATAGAAAACAGCAACACATGGAACAGAATCATCATTGGAGCAATCAGGAAATCCATAATCAAAACTATCAGCAAATTCGTCAAAGTCGACAGACTATCAGAAACAATTAGAAGCATTATCAATGGCATAAGATTCTGGATATACAGTATAACATTTGAATAGATAGATGTGCCAGACTGCACAGCTGGGAAGAGCGACAAGAAATCACAATTAAAAAAAAGAAGAAACAACACAAAAAGAATACAACCAATAGGAAAAACAAACAACAAGACATCCCATATCAAGAATCTTTATCTGCAAACCTACTCACAAATATTCTCAAAGGAATACACAATATCTATCACATTTATTCAGAATATGCTAATGGCACCTAGGCATGTTAGTCTCTTCTAGACAACAAGCTACAAGGGTTACCAATACCAAGTCCCACTGCCACTAGTGGCGAGTACCTGAACACAGGAGACAATTGGTTTTCTTATAATTTTGTATAGATAGACACATGAAAAAAATGCCTGTAATATAGTTTTTACTGGATAAAGTAACATGTATTTGTACATAACTTCAATAAAATGGGCAATATTGCATGTTTAAAAAAATATATATATATTGTATATAAATTTTACAATTTTTTAATTGTATAATTAAGGATTTAAAAATTGTAAAAGTTGAAATTTATAATAAAAATATAGTAGGTGAACTCAAACTTTTGGAAACAGCTATATATTTGGTTTGAGTAAAAATAAAAAAAAAATAGAAAAAAATTTTTAAATATTAAAAATTTTTTATACTATGATAGTATATTTTTATCTAAAATTAATTAAGATTTAATATAATTATAAACTTTTTATAAAACAGTTAACTTGTCTTTACACAAAAGTACTTTAAGATGAATTTAAAAAACAATATTATACTTACTTGATTAAATTGATTTTCTTTCTATTTATTAGGATTATTATTAATAGTTCATTACTATTAATTAATCTAAAAATTATAAATTACTAAAGTTAAAAAAAAAAAGAATATAAGCCAATACTTCACCTATCAGTGGAATCAAATTGAAAAAGACAAAAGTAACTAATAAACCCAACCAAGATATAAATAAAATAAATAACAACAATATTTCAAAAATAATTATCAAGTCATCGAACTTATTAAATAACTCCACACAAAAATCTATATTTCTTTCCTCAATAATAACATCATTTTTAAATGGGCATTAGCCATTCAACTCTATTCTGGTGAACCTGGATACTGTCCAGTAGGGTGGTATAATAGGAAAATCGTAATAGACTATAGTTAATTTATCAATGTAAAGACAATTAATGTCATGTTTAAGAATTAATTTTCTAATAAAAACCCACATTTAATGCTTATTTGCAATAAAAAAAAAAAAAAAAAAAAAAAGAATATAATAAAATAAAAAGAAAAATAATTCAAGATTTATCAAAAAAACTCAACAATAAAATCAATATCTTTTTAAAAGAAATTTATTTAATTGAAATAGTATTTTTTTCTTTACTTGAATCTCAAAAGAAATCTTCTTTATAATGTGTTGGAACGGAAGCTCAGCCTCATTTATTAACTTGATATAGTAATTTACAATTTAATTACAGGGAATACATATTTATATCATTTATGTTGACAAACATTTCTAGAACCCTACTTTTAAAGGATCCACCAGACGGCTTGTTGCCTGGAAATATCCAGTCAGATTAAATTTCTACTACTACCTATCTAGAAAACCTAGACACCCCTATTTTTGGATCTTCAATCCTTTCGGATTCCTCCCAACTAACTTGCCAGGCTTGACTTGCTAGTTCCGTGAAAGGAGAAGTACACCTTTTAAATGGTTCTGATAGATGTGATACTGTTACCGGTTTTGGTACCTTTCCCAGATTTGTTTGTGTTCAGCCGTGTAGATTGTGCCTTTTATAGAGAGAAAAATCTGCTTAGAACCGGAAGTGGAAAAACCCTGTTTGTACGAAACTGGAAGGGAGATGATCAGTGTTTTCTTAAACCTGATTGTGTTTTGCATCATAGACAGTTTTTCCATTCCTTAAATCTTTCACATAGCCCTCATGTGGTATTGAACTATGGACCTTGTGATTGCGACCTGGGAGCACTACCACTGTGCTATAGACCCACAGATCTAGAAATCTTCTTTATTATCAATTATAGTATTAAATAAGTTAGTTCAACTAATTCTTTATTTAAATAAATATAAAATTGAATATTTTAAAAAATATATTTAGATTTTAGTTTTTGTTTATTAAAGTTATATTATTAATTAAAGAATTGAAAAAAAATATAATTTTACAATTATCATATTTATTTTTTATTTTTTAATATTATGGATGTTTTTATTAATAGAGCTGATCTTTCTTTTTCTTAAAAATTTCCTTTTTTGATAATTTTTTGGAAAAAGCAAACCTGGTCAAACATGCAAGAAAAAACAATATATCTTTCAAATCAAGCTACCAAGCTTTTGCAACACACATACAACAAGCCTTTCAGAAATATCAAGAAAAGAGGTATATATTATTTTACTAACTTTCTTTTACTTCTTTTTCTTAAAATTTTTAGAAGAAAGAAAAAAAACCTGTAAACGGATTCACAGTCATAAAAAGGGAGCCAATATCAACTTCACACAGCTTACAGCCAGGTCAGTACAGGTTAATACCTTTCTTGACATTGCAAGGAACCCAGGAAGCAACTAAGTTTACTCAATAAATCAAAATACTTTAGTCACTCAAAGGCCCAGAAGGATATCAAAGCTTCTCAAGAACAAGACAGTCTAAATGTATATACATATATAAACAATATACCTATCCTTAATCTTGTTATGCAAACACAATCATGTAAAAGTGGACAAGTAAAACAAGTATACATATAAAAGTGATAAACAAAACATACATATACATGTATAACTTGTAATCCAAATAAGTTGATCATTATTCCACATAAACACAATAACAACTTGTAAAACTTGGATAGGATCTTCAATATCAACAAACAAATAAACCAAAAACAATATAACAAGATTTTTCTGTATTACCTAATCAAAATATAAACAATAATAACCTAGAGAGGTTTATCCTTGATCTAAAAATAGAATAACTGACAAATATAAACAAGCAATAACGTGATTTATCAATAAATCCAAATTAGCAGCAAATATGAATAGAGTATAATATATATTACAGATTGTCAGTAAAAGAGAAAAGGATATAATAAACATATTAATCAATCTCTCAATAAAACATAATGAACACTCTACTTTATGGACTTCACAACAACTACTAAAACAAAGAAATAATGAACCCAGTGGACCAGTAACCTCGTCATCAGAAACATATACTATCCTTGATAGTATTATAGCTAAGATACTAGGAGTAGATGTGAAAACTTTTCACAAGAAATAAATTCTAACTCAATATATCATATATTTTTGGCAACAATGCAAAGGAATTAAAGAAGACCTCCTACAACTCTACATTGAAGATAAGTTCATGGAAATTATCAAGAATTCTGAAAATCAACATAAATTAGGACAATAACTAATGGTGATCATTGAACAAAATGATAATGAATCAACAATAGACAATGAAGTAACAATGATATATGCACAAGAGATCGAAGAACTGGAATCACAAAAACTCCAAGAAACAGTTAAAAAACAATGCATTAGTGAACATAGCTCTTATACCACCAGGAATAGAGGCATGACACTACCAATGAATCCTTACTTCATTAAAAAGAAAGAAGAGTATAGATTGGATACAATGATGACCAACATCCCAGAAGAAACAAAAAATGAAACCAAGGCATATCTAAGCAATGTTCTTAAACTTTCACAAGAAAAAAGAAACCTGTTACAAAAAGAATTTATCAATAGAAATAAGTGGTTAGTTTTCTGGGTACAAAAGAAAGAATATGTCATAAGATGTATTGAAGAAGTCAACCGGAAGGAGACAACTTCACTATTCAAAATATAACACCATCGACCATTTACAAGAAACAAAAGATATAAAGAAATCTAGACAGAAAAGTTTTTCATGAATCCAAAACCAAAGAAAACAGTACCATCTGGCATGTATGTTTAATAGATATGATCAGAAAAACACTAAGAACCTCATAAAAGCACATCTAAAAGGATATGGAGAAGTCCAAAACATTCATATCTATGAGGTGAATACAAAACCATATGTGAAAGCCTATATTAAATGGCACAAATATCTCAGCCTAAATCCTAAAGAAATTTGGATGACTCCAATTAGTACAGAAATGTCAAGAGCTATATTCTCCAAGTTTGAGCTTAGTGATAATGAAATCAATTAGATATTAATTGAAAGAAATGACAACTTAGCAAGACTCCTAAATACTGACAAACAACACCAGTCTAATAGCCCAAGTATTAAATGGTACACAAGCTAAGGTATACTACACATTCAAAAATCCCTATACACTCAAGAAGCATAACTTTACAGTAGTTTGCTTTAAGACAAAAGAAAAAAGAAACAAGGCATGCAAACAATATATCTTTTTACAGGGATATCACCTTTCATGGAGTATCAAGTATATATCCAAAACAAAAAGACAGAATCTCAAAAATGAAAATAAAAATACAAGTTTCAGGTCCAGAAACATAGAAATAGACAATGAATCAATACCTGAATCACAATCAGATAATGAATTAACAGAGTCTACTTCTAATTTAGAAAGATATCATAGTTTCAAAAATTAGAAATAGTTTAGGCAGTGAAGCAATAATAGAATAATGCAAGAAAGAAACAATAGATAAGAATACACTGTATCAAACACCCCTAGATACTTTGCTACCAGTAGTAACAGAAAGCCAATCAATTAACATAACAGAAGAAGAAGTTTGCAAAATAGGTCACAAAGCCCTTATCCAGAAAGTGAAAGTGATCAAGATTCCTTATACCAGATTTTGCACAATCTCAAGTAATTAAATAATAGGATAAACATAATTGAGGAGAAAACAGGTAACCACAATAGAGTAAGAGGAAGTCAGTGGAATAATTGCTTCTAAGAAGCATCAATTCAATTAAGATATACCAGGAGAGAGTCTAATGCACAAGAGGAATCAAGCTCATCCTGAAAAAAAGGAGTGATTATAAAAACAATAACAAAACTAATACAACTCTTCCTAATACAACACATATCACACTACTTGATGATTTCATTAATGCAATTAAAAAGAATATCATTAATAAACTAGACAAAGAACAAATACTATATAAGAACTATACTATTGACAACTCCATACTAGGCAATACTATTACTATTGGAACACATAATGTTAGAGGCACCAACACTAGTCTTGAGCAACAAAGACTATTTAGACTTATACAAGATCTCAATATAGACATTCTAAGGATCTGTAAAACTAAACTTATGAAAAAAACAGCAGACTTTGCCTTTAACCTACAACAAATACACAAATTCTTTCACAGCTGTAATAATGAGAAACCTAAAGGGTCTGGAGTAGGATTTCTTATTAGAAAAAATATAAAAAAAAAGCTAGAATCAAATGAAAGAATAGAAGGACACATAATAGGAACCAACTTCTTATCAAAAAGAAGCAAACTATGTATCTATCAAGTATATTTGCCATTTGGGAAAGGTGAAAAGTAGATGGCTACAACAGCTACTTCAAAACAAGGTTCTGTATAAGTAAAGAAATCACTTCAAAGTTATAATCATAAGTAACTTCAATGCAGTTGTCAATCCAATAGTGGATTGATCATCACCTACAGACAAAACAACTCCAAGATATAGAAAAGCTGAAATAGGTCTCTTCAACTTCCTAGAAGATTGGAACTACATAGATGTTCAAAACTTCTGGAAAAAAGAAGAGAATATTACCTTTACTTGGGCAAATAACTTAGCACACAGTAGAATCAACTATATCTGGATACCACCAAAAATTAGTCTAAACAATATATACAAGTTCAAAAATATTCCAGTGGAGACACTACTGGATAGTGACCATACTCTATTATTAACAAGAATGATAATAAACAATCTGCTCAAAAACTAAGTACAAGAGCAAAATAGAACAAAGGATAAAAAAATACCAGACCCGGGCAACTTCACTGTAGAACAATAGGAGAAATTCAAACTTTGAATAGAATGCAAGCTTCCTGAAATTGATGCACAGGCCACCTGATATGAAACTGAGAACAGCCCTCAAGAGCTCGAAAAGACCTGGCAAGAACTCAAAACCATAATAATTAAGGGTGCATACAGGTGCTTCAAGAAGAAAAGATTTTACTTCACTCCCAATAGGAAAAAGAAGTCAAGATGGGATCAGTAATCCCAAAGAAGGATTTTGAAGCCTACAGAGAAGCCAATAAGATTCACTTCCTCCTAAAGAAAATCCAGGTTAACAGGGATACGAAGACCACAGAAGACACAAAAAATATAAAGAAGGCTATTAGAACCTACAAGATACTTACGAATCCCTTGACAAAAAACTAGCACCTTCTCAGTCACAAGAAGAGATCCCAGAGCAATTGAGGAAAATTACTAAAATAGAACATATCCTTAGAATGATATGCAAAAAAAAAAAAATCTCCATATCAGAAACCAAATTAAGGAGGCTTTGGATAACAGATGTAATGATCTTAGATTCAACCAAAAGCAGATGCTGGGCTCAGTCTTAAATTGTAAAAAACTTAGAATCACATTAAATCGAGTACTAACAATAAATTAGGAGAGAAAAGAATACATTGCTACCAATCCTCAAACCATCAGAAGCAAAGTTGAAGAATATCACAAAAGAGTGTTCAAAAAGAGAAATACTAATTTCGGAATTTAGACCCCTCCTGAAAAAAAGAATACCAACCCAAAGAATGGATTGACCCAAGATGGTATTTACCTCTAACAAAAGAAATCAAAGTAGATGAGCTCGAAGCTACTTTGCAATCTCTCTCAAACAACAAAACTGCTGGCCCCTCATATATCAGTTACGAAATGCTCAAACATTTAGGGACCAAAGGAAAAAGAACTTTATGTCTTCTTTTTAACAAAGTTTTAAGCACAAGTCAAATATCAAAGAAATGAAAAAGCAGTAATATCTATCCTATTCCCAAACCCAAGCCTTGGAAATGTGATCTGAGCAATACAAGACCCATTGTCCTCTTAGAAACAGTTTAAAAATACTTTACCAAGATCCTTACCAACTGAATATCAACAATTTGCAAGTACCACAAAATCTTAAAAGGACCAAACTTTGCCGAATTACAGGGAGAGAATACAGCAGAGCCTATCCACTTGCTGAACAATATTTGTGAAGAGGATAGAAAAAAGAAAAAAGAACTATGATTTTTATTTCAAGATACTGCAAAGGCATATGACACAATATCCCTGCACATGCTCAAAAAGGCTATAGATCAGATTTGAATT
>CAJVPT010007370.1:0-10130 GCA_910592055.1 Acaulospora colombiana
TAATCAAGAATTAATAATTACTAAATATAAAAAGGGATATAAAAAAGAATATCAAAAATTATGTATCCAAAAAAAGGACACTGAAAATTTTTAATTAATCTTTTTAATACTTTCAAAAATAATTACCCAGTTTACTTAATTCTTGTGAGGTTTGTACTTTCTTGAGAAGTATTTTTAGTTTAAAAACTTATCTGTATTTGATATATTTTGGACTATACTTGTGATGTTTTTCTTGTATAGTAGTTATTTTCTTATTTATAAGTTTGTTATATATTACCTTATGTATTTGTTCTTTAAATATCTTTCATATTATATTTGTATAAGTTTTTTTTCTACTTTCTTTTGATTCTTCTTCTAATAAAGGATCTAATATTATTCTAAACTTATAATTTATACTTTTCCTAAATACCTGCCATTGTTCTACTATTGATCCTTTAATATTAATTTTCCTTATATTCTTTATAGCTGATTTAGTAATAATATTTTTTGTAAACAGATTGTTATTATATAATGTTGTCAATAGCATTTTATGGTCACTGCCTGTGATTTTTTTCTATACTTTGATTGTTAAACTATAGTAATGGAAATTTTGTGAAACTCTGTGATAATTATATATAATTTATCTGACTACTATTAGTAGTATCCCATCTTGTTGAGTTTTATTTTTTTCTTTCTATATTATTTGTGTATCTATAAAAGTCTATTCATCTAGAGAATTAAATAGTTGGATTTTTGGATTCCAAGATGATTTAAATATTGCTCTAGAAGTTGATGTCCTATTTTACACAGAATTGTATATAGCATTAAAGTCTTCCATAATTACTATATAAAAGTTCTATCTATGTTTTTCTTTGATGAAGTTTTATATTTTCTCTTATACTCTTTTATTTCATTGTTTGTCTGAGGGAATATAAATCTGAATAGTGCAAATTTTGTTTCTTTTCATAAGCATATTGACTACTATCATATATCCTTCTGTTTCTTCTATAAATGCAATTTTTTTTTCATATTCTTTCTTACCAATATGCAAACTTCTACTTTATAAAGAGTATCTTTGTTGATACTATGGAAATGCTTATATATTATTTGATTTTGAAAGACTTATTTCATCTTTGCTTTGGTTAGCTTTGTTTCACATAAACTCATAATTCCTTTGCCTTGTTTTAGTATTTCTTTTATAAAATTATATTGATTTATTTTATCAGTGATATCTCTGATATTGTATATTTTTATTCTTATTATTTTTTTTCAATTTCTGCATCTTCTTATTTTCCTTCTAGTTATATTTTACTATTTTTTTCTTTTATAAATTTAGTTTTTTCTATTTGGAGAAAGGCCACAAGATCTTTATTATACTGTTGATCACTAGTACTATTCTACTTCTTCTGTCATACTTTGTCCTTATTCTTTATTTGGAAGTTAGAAATAGTGGCAGGTATTCTCTATCCTTATGTAATTGAACTGATACTCCTTTTAGGAGCAGTTGGCCTTCTATCTAAGTGGATATTTTTCAAGTATATCTATTCTTTTACCTAGTTTTTTATTAATTTGTATAATTGAGATACTTCAGATTTCTGGTCTGGATTATATATAGAGCTTCTAGTCTTATATTTTGTTGTTTATCTCTTTTGTGATCTATAATTAGTATTACTGTTTTCCTCCTTTTCTTAATTTTGTGTCTCTTTATATAAAGTATAGCTTTTTTTTCTTAAAGATTTCCTGTTGCTACTAGTAGCTAGTGGATTTAATCTTGAAATATGTCTATTAGTTCTTATATATAGTTCTAATTATTCTGGATATCTGTTATTGTTTACTTTAATATTCTGTCTTAATATAGTTATTTGTTTTCTTTCTATAACTATTATATCTTCAATTTTCTTCTTTTTAGTAGGATTATTTGAATTGTTTGAGTCATATAAATTGTTTGAGTTGAAGAGACATTTTATATAATACAGGTTCTGTAACATATACAATGTTAGGAAGTCATTTCATCATCATGTATCTTAGTTAAAGGAAAACTTTATTAAATGTAAACTAGAAGCAGACAACTCTGAGTTGTCAGTAAAGGAAAAAGACAGCCTTTAAATACATGTTTTCCCAACATAAATAAATATAATAAAAATACATGAAATAATATACATATAATCTTAGTGGTTCTCCCGGAAGATTATATGCATGTAATTAATAAAAAGAAAAATAAAATAAAATAAAGAATAATATGATAAAGACAATCATAATGAAATACAATGCTAAACAAGTACGTCTATAATACCTCTTGATTTCCTGAATAGCAAACACAACTATTACTATGAATCTATTGGTGTTTGTCTATATGCTATTAGTAATTCAGGTCTCGTGTAGCCTCAGAGTTTCGGGATCGGCGGTCAGGTCATGTGATCTGAAATATCATGTGTTCTAGCAAATCATTAGTGTTTTATGGCCAGAGGTCTAAATCCTTGATTATCTTGAAATCCTATTTGACAATATCTTTCCGGCCTTTAATAAAAGATGTTCGCTTATCAAAATACCCATATTTTCCTAAGACTGTTTTCACAGTTGTCTATGACTTTCAGGTGTAAAGTCATGCTTTCATCGGATGACTTAGGTAAACTTGTTACACATAGCCTTCGCAAGAGTATCTAGGTTTACATTGTCATATGTTTTACTCATGTCCTAAAAGAGAATTCAGAGTTCTTTGTTATTTTCTCTTGTATTTTTAATAATTGTGTTTATTGCAAAGATAGGCTCCGTTGTATTAGTTTCTGGTAGAGCTGTCCAGTTGTGTTATGAGAGTATATTATGCCTTATTAATATATTCGAAAGCTTATTAACCAGTCCTTTCATAAATATCTTCTTGACTGATTCCAGAAAAGTGATGAGCCTAACTTTGGTAAAGTCATTACCCCAGTTATATGTTTTTGGGATTGGATATATTGTTCCTTCCTTCCATTTGGAGAACATTTCTTCTTTCTTAATAATTGCATTGAAGATTGCCTTCAAGCTCCTGATTACCTTTGGGCCAAGATGATGTAATTGACCTTTTCATACCATATTGCATTAATGTATTGTAAGGATATGTATTTTTCCTGCCATTCCTGTGAAAGGTCCCTTGGAATGGATCTCTTGGTCCATTCCTCGAAGTGGCTACATACCTATAATCTGATTTCTTTCTCATCTAGAATGACGTCTGATTCATTATCCATTATTATTAGCTTGTCAAGTTTGATTTTCCATCTTTCCCTTTCAAGAAAATTGTCTATCATCTTTTTCTTGTCTGTGGTAAACTATTTAAGACAGTTGTTAATAGCAGCTTTGATCCTTTTGCTATTCTCATTACAAAGGTGTTTATGCAAGGTAAGTTTTATATTTTAACTTCTTGATCACCTTGACTCTGGCTACTTCAAAGTCCCCTGAACTTTCCAACTCTTCTGGAAATTTGATGTTGTTGCTCCATGCCAAATTTTTAATTCTTTTCTTGATTTCCTTATCTGAATTGTTCTTTATCACTTTTTCCAAAAGCTTCTTGAGTTGACATAGATTGATTATTTTAGTTGATGGGATCTTAGTACGTGTCTCTTATCAGTTTTGTGTTTTGGCTTGCATCTTCTTGCACTTTCGTATGTACAGGTTTGTTACTTTGAGAATTATTTCTCTTAGTTTACATCAAAGCTTATCAGTACTTATTTCAGACTCGAATAGTATCTGATAAACTTCCATCTTCTTTTCTATATATCTGATTTATTTTTCTATCATGCTGGGTCCGTACTTAACCAGTTGTACCAGGTGTTAAGTGTCTTGTGAATGTTTCTTTTCTTCCTTAGCAGAGAGAAAAAAATATGTATTCTGTCAAGTGCAATTCCATGATCACTTTTATACATTTGCTTATATTCATTCCTAATTTCAGCAGAGAGAAGTGCCAAATATTCATTTTGTATTATCCATATCTGGTTGATCCTGCTTGCAAATTCCACCTCTACTTTTCAAGTGTACTTCCTCTTTTGTGGGTTTATCACTTGGAATGTGTCTAACATGTCTCGGTTCTTGAGATTATTGATAAGAATACTGTTCGATGACATTCTACTCTTAAAACAATGGTGTTTATTTGAGAATCTGTTCATGCAGGGTATATTTGTATCATTCAGGTCCCCTGCTACTATAGTTTTTTAGTTTGTTTTGTAGCTTGAGTTAAGTTACCTTATTACTTTCTTTTTGAAGATCAGTCTGTCAGAATATTTTGTCAGTAAATCTAGACCTATAATTTATAAGTATATTTTGTGTAGAAAAGCCAAATCTAGCATAATTGCTCTTTCTTCTATTATTTCTTTGTTTACTATTCTTTTTGTCAGATCATATCTGAGGGCCACCCCAACACCTGTTCTTTATCTCTGGTCTGTGTTGATCCAATGGCACTCATACTCTTCAGTTCTCCAGTATTTTGTTGCATAATTACTCCCATTTGTTTCTGAGCTAATCATAATGTCTTATCTCATTTCTCTTCATAAATCCGTCCAACTTATTCTATTTGATTCTTTGTTAAGCCCTCTTATATTGGAGGTTGCGATTCTTAATGTGATGCCTGTTTTTACTTGATCAATTGAATTTCTGATTGTTTATATTTAATTTTTATTTTTATTTTTGATTGTATTTTTCTTCTTTAATATATTAACCATATGCATTAAATTGAGTGTTGGTATTGATATTGGTCATCTATCAAAGCTCTGATGGTCTCTAAAGATCTTTGCATGTTGGTTTGCATGTCATTCATTGTTTTGTTGATTTGATGTTGTCTTTCTCAAATGTTTACTGTGTCCTGTGGATAGGTTGAGATATTGATTCACTTGAGTTTCTTCTTGGTGATTTCTTCTTTTCATTGTCCTCACAGTTGGAGTATTGTTTTATCTCATCATAGTATTCTTGGTTGTATGCTTCAATGTTTATGACTTGTTCATCAAGGTTGATTACCATCTCCTTGAGACTTCTGATCTCTCTTTGTAGCATCAAAAGCAACTTCACAACTTCTCTAATATCTTGGAGTTGCTATATACATCTCTGCTAACCCTGAGATTGTTTCTACCAAGTTTGTTGGGTACAATCCTGGATTGTCCTATCCTATTATTTGTTGTTATTGGCTCATACCACTGTTGTGTATGATGCTGGTTTGGCACCTTCCTTGTTGTTTGGAGCTGTGGATATTCTGAGGCCACCTGTTTTCGCAGGCTTGAATTTACTATAAATTTGTCCATATTTTTTTGTCTGAATGTGATTGAAGTCTCTCTATTATTTTCTCTACTCTTTGATGGGGCACTTTCTAATGAAATAAGTTGTTGCATCACATACTGTAGTGAATATAATAGTATATTTATGGGCACCAAGATATTGTCTCATCAAGGGTATAGGTTAGGTCTTTGGCTGAAAGTAAGTCTTCTCTTGTTTCAAAGCTTACTACCATAAACTTCTTTGATCGGTATCTTGTTGAGCAGGTACATGAAATGTAGCACATGCATATCTTTATCTCACTTAAGGCTTGCTTGAGGTCGCATGTTATGGTGCCTAGAGGTAGATTGACTAGTTTAGTAGCTATACTGTGTCTCTCCCTCATCTGGTTGATAGACCAGCAGGTATTATTTATTCTGATCATATCCTCTTTGATGTGAATGCTGCATTACTTAATGAGTAGTTTTTTGACTGATGTTTCTTTAAAAGTAATAGTGGCACACTGTCACAGATTCTAGGTTCTCATACTGATTCTTGATATGCTATCAAATTTGATGAAGTGCTGTCTCACCTTCAAAAGTTTTGTGTTTAGGGGTATGCCCAGACCACTATGGATTTTTCTTTCTCATTGATTGTTTGCTAATCTGAATATATGTAAGCTTATTGTCACTTAGATTGGGTAATTCCATTCTGGTGGCATCATCTGCTGCTTGTTGATCCTCAAAAACTGTAACAATTCACATTTTCTCTTTATTGCATTCACTGCAGATTGTAATAAGTCCTGGAGAAGAGTTTAGGGCTTTGGTTAAGTAAAGAACTTTTGCATCATTGTTTGAGCTGAAGGTGACATTGACATTCATGCCTACTTTAAAATAGCCTCTTCTATATTTAATCTCTAGATTAATTGGCTCCTTGATCTTGGCTTGTTGTTTGGGCACATCACATTGTTCTTGTGATCTATAGGTGTGCAAAGTTATTTTTCCTCCTCTTCGGTAACTTGTTCATTTGACTGTTTTTCATTACTATTCATTGCAGGGTTGCAGGTCTCCTCATGTGCTTCTCCTTTACCTGAGTCTCCCTTTTCCAGTGGCACAAGATTTGCCGAAGGTGTTCCTGTTCCACTTTCTACTGCTTCCATCTGCTCACTCTGTGTCTGTTCTCCATGAGGTTATTTCATTTCAATATCCATATTAGCTGCATCTGATGTTGTTACTGTTGAGTTTTTGTTGATGTTTATTTCCTCATTTTCTTGGTTGGGTTCTGCTACTGAGGTTGTTAATATTTTTATCTATGTGTTGATGGACTTTTTGACATATGGTTCATTATGAAGGGAGACATTCTTTTTGCTTTTTTTTTCTGCTTGCTGGTTTCTTTTTATTCTCTATTGTTCAAGTTGTAAAACTTTGGCATTTCTAGAGTTGAAAGCCATTTCCCTGCTATCAAGGTTGCTGCATCTTAACTGATTAGAAAAGAGTTTTTTATTTAATAATAAAATTAAAATTATAGAATTATAAATTAATAAATATAAAATTTACAAGAAATATTTTAACAAACTACTTATTTTATTTTTTAACCTACAATTATGTTATAATAGCTTGTTTTTATTAAGAAATTAAAACAAAATCTACAATAGTTTATAAACTTTTACAATATGACCAATTTGTCTTTATATATAAATACTTTAAGTTAGATTTTAGAAACAATATTATACTTTTTTGATAGATTAATTATAACCTCTATTTATCAAGATCATTGTCAATAGTTTGTTATTTTAATTGATTCAAAAATTAATAAATTGTTAAATTAAAAAGATAAAGATAAACAAATAATTTAAGGAAAGAGACAATTTAAAATCCATCAAAAAAGTTTAAAAATAAAACCAATTTCTTTTCAAAAGAAATATGTTTAATTTAAATAGTCTTCTTGTTTTGCTTGAATCTTAGAAAAAAAATTTTTTTATTATTTAATAAGTTAATTTGATTGATTCTTCCTTTAAACAAGCATCAGATTGAAATATCTCAAAAAAAGCTTTTAAACTTTAATTTTATTCTATTAAAGTCTTGTTATTATTTAAGAAACTTAAGTAAAAGATAGAAATTTATAATTAATATTACCTATCACTTAATCTTTTAATGATATAGATATCTTTATTAAAGAACTTAGGCTTCTGAAAATAAATATTTCTAAAAAATTTTTTTTAATTTTCAATAATGCCATTGAAACATATAAATATAATTAATAAGAACTTTTTTGCATTTCAAAAATTAATATGTTTTGTGTTAATCAATCTAAAAAAGTTAAAATTCTTTAGAAAATCATAAAATTAAAAGCTTCAAGAGAATCAAAAAAGTTAAAAAGTAAGAAAATAAATCTTTTACTACAAAAAACCTCTATAAACTTCTCATTTCAAATATTAAAGAGGTATTTAAATACCATTAGTCAGTTTTTTTTCCTTTGAGAGCTTTCTTATCATTGGTATCAAAGGTATTACTTGACTTTTCTTGATTACTAAAAATAAAGTTTTGAAGCAAAAAAGTTTATAAACAAAAAAAAAAAGATAGCAGTAACTTTTGAAGTTATATTTCAAATTGTTTTAGGAAAAATATTAAAGACTTTATTAATAAAAAAATATAAAAAGTTTTTATAAACATCTTTTTTGTATGACCAGAGAGTTAGTAAATAGATTTTTAATAAATTATTTATTAATAGAATAAGAAATATTTATAAAACTAATAATATTCCTAGAGATTCTAATTATACAAAACTATTGAAAAAAAATATAGCAAAATTAATTTAGATCTTTAATAATATTTATAAAAATATTAAAAAAAAAAATAATAAGAAACTATAAATATTTTTTAGAATACAATCAAAATATATAATATCATTAATCTAGAAATAATAATAAAAGAAATAAAAAAAATCAAAGTATTAAAAAATTTTAGCAAAATTATAAAAAATTTATTTTAAAATAAGAAATTTTAGATTATATTTGAAAATAATTTATAAAACTAATAATAATAAAAGATTGAATTAATTAAGAAGAAATTATTTTACCATTACTATAACAAATTTTTTATAATTCTTGTTTTACAAAATCTAGAATAATATAAAAAAATATAAAATATTAGTTACTTAGAACCTTGATTTAAAAAAATAGACTATCAAAAGACTAGAACTAAAATATGCAACTATAGATTTTATAAATAATATAATATAAATAATAAAATAATATAAAAAATGCTAAATATTATAAGATTTTTTAAAATAAGTAATTTTTAAATCAATAATAACAATTTAATCCTTGTAATTATTAATAATCTCAATTACTATCTAGAAAAAGTTTAAGTTAGTACTAAAGATAAGATAGTTAAAAACTTGTTAAAATAAAACAAGTAAGATTTTTAGAAATTTAGATAAGCAATTAAAAAATTGCAATAAAATTTAAAAAATAAAGAAGATATAAAAAAATATTAAAGATCACAAAATTTTTTTGCAAAGTAAGTAATTTTTAAGCCAATAATAATAACTCAATTTTTATAATTATTAATAATTCTAATTGTTATTTAGAAAAAGTTTAGACTAGCACTAAAGAAAAAATAATTAAATATCCTGTTAAAATAAAATAAGCAAGATTTTTAGAAATCTAAATAAGTATTAAAAAATTGTAATAAGATTTAAAAAATAAAAATATATAAAAAAAAATATTAAGGATCATAAGAATTTTTTTGTAAAGTAAATAATTTTTAAATTTATGATAACAATCCAGTTTTTGTAATTATTGACAATCTTAACTGTTATTTAGAAAAGATTTAAACTAGTACTAAAGAAAGGATAATTAAAAAACTTGTTAAAATAAAATAAGCAAAATTTTGAAAATCTAAATAAACAATTAGAAGATATAATAAGATTTAAAAATATAAAAAATATAAAAAAAAAAAATAAAAGGACCTATGGATCAATAGTGCAGTGGTTAGCACTCCATAGGTCAAATCACAAGATACAAGTTCAAATCCCACAGGGGGCATGAATATTCATCCGTTGGCCTAACCATATATAACTGATGTTTCTGAATATAGTTATTGATCAGCAGGAAGGGAACCTGCTAATCAGATAAATGGTCTATATGAAGATTGTGATTGGATCAATTTCTGAAGTTAAAGCTAGGACTATCCCGAGTTGGTAACATTGCCCCTGAAAAAGGCAATAAGAAGAGCAGATCCAATCGATTGGTAGAGTGCCTCTGAAACAAGCACTGGGCAATGCAGTGTCTCCTCTGCCTTAACTATCGGGAGGCCTTGGTGGAAGGGGAAACCCGTGAATCACTCTGAAGAACCAAAATACCGGGTCCAGGATAAAGAAAATTCGACAGTCTGATAATCAGCCTACTCTTAAAAACGACCTAGACACAGAAAAAATTGTGCTGGAAACAATCAAGAAGAAATCGCATGGCTTTCCGATAAGGTAGTACTTGTACATATAATATAAGTCAATATAACTAGCTAATATAGATAGGATACTAAGAATAGTTGATATATATAATACTTATTTAGCATACATAGGGTATAACAGAGTAATATGTTGGGGAAGGGGATGCATATGAATATACTGTACTGTTACTGAGTAGACACAGGAGTCGAATGTAAATTAAAATTTGCTAAATAAAAGTCATGGACACAGTACTCCGGTGGATAATTCGCAAGACATCAGATCAGTCAATGGTGATCTTTGATAAATGGTCGGTAGGGGCAGAAAATTTAAGTCGATTATCTAGTGTTCTGCATAATTTCAAGAAATTTTTTTAGCACTAGTTAGACCTTAGACTAGTCCTCTTTTTTATTCAAGAGGTGGCCAGGCCACAAGGTGAAGTCTCCATAAAGGAGCTCTTCTATTGTAATACTTTATTTGTCTTAATG
>CAJVPT010007371.1:0-10128 GCA_910592055.1 Acaulospora colombiana
TACCATCACTAAGAAACAATAAATTTCTGTATGTAGATCAGCTAATCGATCAAGCTACTAAAGAAATTAGGGATTGACGAATGCTCCAACTACTTCAGAACATCAGTAAAGGTTCTATTCCTGAATGGTTTCAAGCTTTAATTAAAATTTTTTCAAGTAATAGGGTAGGTCAACTCATGAGTATATAGAAAATAGATTGGACAAAATGGGAACTAAAATATGTTGCAATTAATCCAGACCATGATAAAGGACAAAAACTATGGATAATTACAAAGAAAGCTAGGCATAATATAATCTGGGAAAAACTACAACAGAGAAAAGTAGGACACAAAGTTTACGTCGAACACTTCATCTGCTATAGTAATAATAATACTCAAATAATGATATTAACAAGATGTCCAGGATGCCTAGAGAGTACAAAACAAGGAGGGGGATGTATATTAAAGAAAGATATGAAAAATGTATATGAAGTTTCATATCTCAATACAAGAAAGTCAACTAGAAGAGCCCAAAAACTAACAATTCCCTGCTCCAAGGTATTACTAAAAGGGACAATGGAAAAGATTACTAGCATGGATCCAAACTCCCAAACCTTAGCTCCAACCAGTATAGTGAATTGGATAGATATCGAAAGATGGAAAGAGGTTATCATTAGAGACAATATTATAGAAGGAGTATATCAAGACCACCTAATAGAAATACTTCAATGTAACCTTGGATCCAATATTAAAAAACCAATCTTTTACTCTAATAGATCACTCATTAATCATGGAAAGGAAAAAATGAAAATGGAAGCAGCATGGATCTAGATAGGAAATATGGGTAGAGAAAGTAAATTTCAGATAGAAGTAAACAGTTGGTCCTTCTCAACACATACTGAACTTGTAGCAATTGTCACAATACTTCTGATAGTTCCAGTGGATAGTGACGTGAAAATCCATACAGATAGCCAGGCCTATATCTCCAAGTGGAGAACAATCGAAAAAGAAGATCCAAAGCAAACCTATAAAAGATGATTAAAGGAAAAAAACTGGTCCCTGTTGGCATGAATGTTAGAATTGGTAAAAAAAAAGACCATAAACCTACAACTTATCAAGGTCAAGGCACATTCCAATGATCTCTACAACAAAGAAGCAGATGCTCTAGCCAAAGAAGCTCTGAAACTCCCAACAATAGAATGGAAAGAGTTGACCTCATACAAGATCCTCACAAAAATTAGATAGCAAGAAAAGATGCTGGATTATCCAATAAGACAGTTTGTCAAAAAAGTAAACAATAAAACAATTGCCTTCCAGTGGACACAACAAAACAGAACCAAAAAAAGATGGAACCATCAAATTATAGAACAGCAAGATCATACTTGGGATCTTGTATGGGAAAGAATGAAAGAAGGACACACCTGGAACATTTCCTTTAAACAATCACAGTGAAAAAGCTTTCTCATAAAACTAATGAATAATGAGCTATCAACTTTGAACAAGCTGGCAATTAGAAGGCCTGATCTTTACAAACAAGTGAAATGTATTGCATGTAGCTAGCAATATGAAACTTTTGAACACTTATTAGAATGTCCAGTATACAAGAAACAATTATAGGAAGCATAGAATAAAGAATAAGATGGAATCCTTAGAGACTTCAGAGGGCTCTTACAAGAAAGAAAAAAAAAGGTAGAAGAAAAACATGCAAGGTTGATTATCCATGACGAAGAAGAAATGACCAAGGTGGATAAATGGATCTTCAAACTGGTAGAACAGATCTCAAAAACCAGTCAGGACACTTTAAGTTTTTGTACAGGACTAGTAAAGAGAGACCTAATTCTAAAAATAGCAGATCTGAAATGCCATGGAAAAAGAATTGGTAATAATGCAAGAAGATGAATATCAAAGATGCAAAGAAGAGTATGCAACCAAATAAGGAAAAAGATTTGAAACAAAAGATGTGAAAAGATAATTGAATAGAAATATTCATAGGGGATCCGCAGAGTAGAAAAAATCAACTGATCCTCAGGTATACATAGCTTAAAACCATCAGTCCCAAAAGTAAAGATCCACTATCAGAAGAAGGAACTTAAGAAAATGAAAGTTTGAAAGAAATTCTACTTAAAGGTATTACTTATGGAATGAAGTGGTTGGGTTTTAAGCTGGGTCAGAACAACAGATAGTAATCTGCAGTGGTGATCTGTAGGCAATAATATTAAAGATTGGAAGGGTATTCATCTGAATCATTAACGGAACGACAAATCACTCCTGAAGTTGCACTTAGAGTTTTGATATATTAAGTCAAAACAGCGACGAGTGAATTAGGTAAAGTCTTAGCTTTAGCAAATTATTTAAAATGTACAGTATACAAATGTTTAATAAAGCACATATACCTAGCCTGACCTAGAGTTATTAAAAAATAAAAAAAAAAAAAAAACTAGATAAGCTAATCTTCAAACTTATAGAAGAAGTTTTCAAAACTGATTATAGAATACTAAGCTTTTATATGGAATATATGAGAAGTAATTGACTTATTGCAATGGCTGAATTAAAATATTGTAATAAAAGAATAAGACAAAAAGCTTATAGATGGATTACAAAAATATAGAAGAAGGTTTGTAATCATATCTAAAAAAGATCTGGAACAAAAAATATACAAGAGTAATTGAATAAAAACAGTTACAGGGAATTAATAGAAAGAATAAGGTAAGAAGACCAAGTCTGAAAGTTCAAAAGATCAAGATCAAGATAAAAAAACCATCAATTTTTGAAGAATAATGATTGAATAATAAGAATTTGAAGTATATATTGACAAAAGAAATTGAATATGTAATGAACTAGTTGAGTTTTGATCTCTGTCAGAGTTTCGCAAAGTAATCTGCAGTAGTGACCTGTAGGCAATAATATTAATAGTTGAAAGGGTATTTATCTGAACTATTAATAAAGCAATAAATCACTCCTGTAGGTACACTTAGTATAACAATAGTAAAGACAGGTGAGTTAGTTAAAGATTTAGCTTTAGCATTACATTGATATGTAAAGTCTACAAAATGTTTAATAAAATACACATAACTAGCCTGACTGAGAAAAAAAATTATTATATGAAAGTATATAAATAATTAGATATACATTTAATACTTCAATAAAAATATATCTATCAAGATAATATAATTACAAGTAAATATATATATATATATATATATATATAGGTTAATAATTTATTTATGTTAAATTATTTAGTGATCCAAACAAGTGATAAAAATCAAGAGAGTAGTTCTCAAGCAGGTGTACAAAATTGGCCATCATTCACAAGAGCAAAGTTAGCAGCAATAGTCACAATCTTATTGATAATACCAGTAGAAAGCTCAGTTGAAATCTATATAGATAATCAAACATATATATCTAAATAAAGCAAGTTGAAAAAAGATGATTCAAAAATAACTTATGGAAGATGACTTAAAGAAAAAAACTGGTTTCTTTGAGTAAGGATGCTAAATATCATCAAAACAAAAAATATAAAATTGAAGTTGATTAAAATTAAGGTACACATCAATATCAAGAAAAATATTCTAGTAAACAAATTGACTAAAGAAACATTAAATCTTCCAACAATCCAATAAAAGAATCTTAAGTTTGACAAAATCATTATAGAAGTGAAATGGCAGAATATAATACTGGATAGTCTCATAAGGCAATTTATAAAAAGGATAAATAATAAAACAACAATATTCTATTGGTTACAACAAAACTGAACTAGGGACAAATGGAACCTTCAAATAAAAAATTAACAAATTATTTATAGGATATGATATGAGAAAGACTAAAAAAAAACATATATGAAACACCTCCTTTAAAAGTTTATAGTGGAAAAGTTTTTTGGTGAAGTTAATCAATAATGAACTACTAACAATAATCAAACTAATAATAAAAAGACCAGACCTATATCACAAAAATGACTGTTTAGTATATGGAGAATAGAAGAAAACAATAGAACATCTTTTGGAATGCCCAAGATATAAAAATATAATGAAGAAAGCCTGATTAAGAAAAGTAGAGATAATATATCAAGAATTTAAGAAAAAAAAGCAGAAGTAAAAAAATCAAGCTCAAAAAGAATACAGTAATATTCCAATAGTAGATAAAAAAAAAATGAGAGAAATAAAAGTATGGATAATAAAACTTATAGGAAGAGTATCAAAAAATAGTCAAGACTCAGTCAGTTTTCTCTCAGGGTTGATCAAAAGAAATCTTTTAAGAGAAGTAAGAAAACTTAAATATAGAGGAAAAAAGATAGAAACAGTAGCCAGAAAATATATACTCTGTTGTCAAAAGAAGATTTTGAATTACTTTAGAAAAGAAGTATGAAACAAATAATATGAACAAGTAATAGAATGGGAAAAAGCTTGAGGAATTTTTTGAAAAAATAAAATAAGAAGTTTTATAAAGTCTTATTTAATAAGAAAAAAGAAAAGATGAAGAGAAGAAAAAAAAGAAAATGAAAGAAGAATATCCAGGAAAAGATTTAATAAGAATAATAATGATGGAAGTTAAAAGTGATATGAAATAGTTGGGTTTTAGGTTCAGTTGGAACTTTGGCCAGTGATCTACAGTAGTGACTGCAGATAATGGTGTTCATAGTAGAAAGGTATTCACCCAAACTATAAATGGAGTGACAAATCACTCCCAAAATTGCACTTAGAGTTTAACAATAAACTAAGATGAGTGAGTTAATTAGCATTCTAGCTTTAGCTTCACTGTAAATAGTATAGCCTATATTATATTTAATAAAGCACACATAACTAACCTGATAGTAAGTAATATATATATATATATATATATATATGTTAAATTATTTAGTAAAAATAAATTAAGAATTTATTTATATTATTAATTTAACAAGTTATTTACTTTTTTGATAAAAGTTATACAAGTAGCATTATATCAAACAAATATTTTTTAACTAGTAAATTAAATTAATAAAATAATATATTTCAAAGAAATCAAAACATAGTATCTATAATTTGCTAATATTATTATTAATAAATTTTAGAATTTTTAAAAATATTAAAAATGTCATTTTTCAAATAATTCGACTTTGTGTAAATTGGTTTAAATAATGATATATTTATTTATTTAACAATTCGACATTAAAAATAATTTTTTAGTGCTAATTTCTTTTATTTCTAATTGAATAAATTTAATGTAGATTTTTATAAAAATATTTGGTCATGATGATTATACTTAAATTGTTGTTAATAGAAAATTTATGCATTTTCATTTATTTGTTTATTATTTGCATGATCTTATCTATTGCGTATTTTGAATAGGTGTCAATAAGCTATCCATCATAACTGTGTATATTTTGGAACACGCGTCCGTGCACTGTTCGATGGCCTACAGCGCAAACATTCTTAAAACAGTTTATTAAATTCCAATGCATATGTTAAGCGCAAAATTTTACCTGAGTAATCAAAGTTGAATCTGCTTCTCCAGATTGCAATATATGAGTTACCTCTTTTAATGAAGGCATATAGGATATAACCAATGATCCAGATTCATGTTGTTCCTCTATTAAATCGCAATCCATATAAATCTCTCCATTAATGTATGACTAATGATAAAATAAAGAATGAGATTTTTTGAAAATCAAATGATAAAGCAATGCTCTGCTCACCGCTGAACAAGCCGGAACCAGATCCAACATTTCGATTCCGGCATCCGCAACTGCTACTGATGCACATGTAACAGCGGCAGCTAAACACGAAGCGGTTCCATCATTTTCCAGAATAGTGATATAGATATCAATTGTTGATTTAGGCAACAATTCAAGTCTTATTGAAGGGGCCAATGCTTCATATATTAATTGTGACAACTCCCTTTCTTGAGCATCCTATATAGCAGAGTCAGTAAATAACAAAATTCCTTCACGGATAAAAAGTAAAAATTGATTTACGAGTGTTTACACGATATGGTTGTCTACGTTTTGGGCAGGAGAAAGGCGCAAATTTTATTTCACAATTCAGATTCCCTTTACCGCTAAAAGAAGGAATCTTTGTTTGCCGTGGGCCATATCTATAAGATAACCAAAATAATTAGAGCCATCTTAAATATAATTAATCAGTTTCGGACTTACACGCCACAAGCAATTTTCGTTTGACGTAATTCTATGAATGCTGAGCCGTTAGCTTGGCTTATAAGACCGGTTTTCAGGACTAAAAGTAGAATGCCCTAAGAAACCGGTCATAACTAATTCGTGATTTCAATTACTGTACATACAAATCGGACGAATCTCTTCCACGTTCCTTCCGTCGTGTCGATATAAATTTTCATTTAATAAGCATGGTTTTTTGGCTTCGGGTGATTTCAATATGATTGGGGCGACGCTTATTTCTGGTCCTTGAATTCGTTTTCTATCAGACATCGTTTCGAAATTCAAATCAAACAATGATAATCTATTAACATACTGTAAATACAGTATAAATGATTTAATTTTATAATACAGTGTTCACATTTTATAGTATTTATTATGTATGTGCATATGGAATTTAAATATACTAAATATACTCGATTTTTTTAATTTAAAACAATAAATACTATATTTCAGGGCATTCGGGTTTGAGAGTTCGTGACCATTATGTCATAAACTATCTTACTCGAACATTTAATTCTTACTTCTATTGACAAACTGTTTCAAGTCAATCGTTGACATTTTACTAGTACGTCAATTGAAAAAGAAAAATAGCGAATCGGATGAAGTATCACCAAGAAGAGGTCATTCTTCATTTATATCCAGAAAATATATCAGGACGAATCTAATCCATGAGTATATGATTCCAACTGCACAATACACGGACGTGACTAACAACGGTAAAAATTGATATTCTTCGTTTTTAAAATATATCTGATGGACTATCCCGGTGAAGAATTGTAGAACAACGAATCCAGCAATATATACGTTTTCCGCAAAACGTGCCACACGTAGAAATATGGAGATCGCGGTTCTTGGTGCTTCGGATTTGCTAATAAAGAGGAAAAAAAAAAAAAAGAAAAAGAATAATCAATAAAAATTTAAGATCGAAGAAAAAAAAAACTCCCCCATTTGATTTTTACTTTGGAATACTAAGAGAAAGCCCCAAACAGGTTAAAACTATCCACAATGCGCATATAGTCATCTTGATGGTCGATTCTTTGTAAAGTTCGTGTACAATCAATCAGTAATTGAAATATAATGCAACCATTACGCCTACTCCTATAGATACAAACCTGTCGCCTTAAATAAAAGGGGAAACAAGGAAAATAATCCAGATATAGATAAAACTGCAAAGGTACGCAGATGTTGAATACTTTCCGCTGCAATTAAGCTATAATCGCAAAGGTTAATAATGGGTGCAATCTCATCATTAAAATCCCACCAAATCATAAATAATAAAATACCCAAAAGGAATCATGATTAGCAATACAGCTTTTTCGTGCACGTGCCATCCAAAAAGAAATGAGGAATAGCCGCACAATAACAATGATCCAATGAAATTTTTGAAATTTGGATTTTTCCACAATTTAACTAGTGATGCCTAATCAGAATAAAATAAGCATCATGTTACTTTTACCATCATCTGATGATGAATTTCAGAAAGGAAATACTAACGGCCTGAAAAACTAAAGTGACGGCGAACGTATGATTGGCTTGAATTTGCGGTAAGATAGCATAATTGGTGTCTCCAACCAGACCTCTGGTAATGGAGGATAAAGCCAGTTCATTGAGTCGCCACCCCAATTTTTTAGCGGCTGAAAAGAAATACTTGAATTTCAGTTTGCAATCAGATAATTTTTGCAGTTTTCGTAGATTTTTTTCGCACCAACAATTAAAACGCGGTCCATAAAGGAATATAAAGCCCAGAAATTAGGTGCCCAATAAGCATGGCAAAGACCCCGTTTGAAAGGAAACAAACGCGAGAGAACTTGCTTCAGCTGACCCATATAAATGAAAGGTCCAAATGAGAGGGAAAAGATCGAAACAACTGTGATCCCAAGAAGGAAAAACCTGGAGAAGGAAAACTTCACACTTTCTGAACAGAGGATGTACGTATTTAATATGAGATTATATCTCGGCTTAATTCTGCGAGACCGGCTAATCGTATAAAATCGAATAGCTTTACTTACCTGTCCCTACGATCCTTTGGAAACAATAATGTCTCAACAGGTATACAAAGTAAACGGGGGCGAGATAGAGGAATATATGCTTAAAATTCAATAAAACGGCGAACATAACTCCGCACAAAAGATCATTTCCCTTGTATATCCAAAAATTAACCAAATAGAAGAATCATAATAAAAATCTATAAATAAAAAACATTTAATGATGATAACCCAGCATAGGTGATTGATGATGGAAAATTTTTAATTACCTCTTTGGCATACGCGATCGAGAGTAATAACATTCCGAAAAGAAATCCATTGTATTGAAAATGAACGTGTTTGCAAATGTCAAGGAGTAAAATGAGGTTTAAGATAATCATAGATTATCATCCCTGGGATCGATTAAAATACAAAATATTTCAAGGTTGTGAGGAAAGAGAAAACTCGTGAAAAATCAAAAGGATATGATCAACCATTAAAAGACCGGGATTCAGAAATGTAGAAGCAGCAATAATATATCCTGTGGTCTTATTTTCAGAAAGAACCAATAACCTAATAATGTCAACGAGTAAAAGTTAAAGTTATTGGGCAGAAACATTCATATGATTTATAAATAACTAATTTCAACGGGAACGTATCTTACTTTTTTAATGCATAAAATAAGACCAATTCGCTGATAATGACAGTTGTGCGCTGGAAATAAATCGTTGCTTCACTTGCATAGTTGAGATTATCCACCTCGAGCATTTCTTTATCTGCGAGAGGCGCGAATTGAGACAAGAACCATTCGAACCAAGCGAATAATGGTGGATAGTCCAACGTCCATTCACTCTTATCCTGAGTATAAATTTGCAATTAGAATTCAGAAAACCACGTAAATCGAGTATGGAGAAGTTTATTGAGGTTCACCTCATAATACCATTTCGATAATGGTAAACTATGTGTTATAGCGAGCCAATTTCTGTGTACCTCAAAGTCGGTTGAACGACTTAAAACATATGAATCCGTAAACAAAGATTCGTCAGCATTAAAAAGTAAAGGATTAATAGAAAAAATAAGTTTAAAATAATTACTATGCAGGAAAAAGTAATAGCTTTACGAGTGTACTAAAAATCAATAAATCCTGGAGCATCTTTGGGATAGTAGATGATAAAGACACGATTTACGTAAAATTTTGATACTTTGGTTGGTTTGCTAATTTTGGCAAGTTTCTTTTTTCATCTAAATAACGAAAATCTCTTATTTACGAAAATCTCTTATTTGAAATTATGTTTTTTTTTTAAAAAAAAAAAAAAAAGATTATTTCTATTAAGGAATTAATTGTTTTTTATTTAAACATTAACTTAATAGGTTTAACATGCATCTGGAGAATTAAATACTAAAGCACTTTTATAGTACCATCAATTGTTTAAACAAAATTTCTTGCACGATTTTTCTAGTCTCATTATCTTTAGTCTCCACATTTATATTGTTACTACTCAATTTGATAACAACTCTGGGCGATTCGATGTAAATAGTTGATGTCGAATTATTTATATCTTCTTCCAGTAAGACTCGGCTCCCGTACTACGGTTGATTGAAAAAAGTCGGTCAAATATTTATCGCACATGCAAGACGAATAATCATGTTTTGTTCACAACTCACAATTTGTTGAGTTAGCTGGTTCATCAGCTCAAACATGTTAATTCTCCCCAGTAAATATGTGGGTTTCAGAGATTCTCCATAATTTCTGGAAAGTAACGAAACTTGATTGTTAATCGATTTCAAATTAGCATTAATTACCGCAAGTTTCGATCGACCAACGTCCTTAAGATAAATTTCTGCGGCAAGCTAATTAAAAAATTTTCATTTTAAGTAACCGCTCAAATTCGGCACAGGAGATAAAGAGATAAATCAAAACTTCGCTACTTTGTCGGTCATGTAAGTCCGTGCGTATTGCGAATTCACAGATATATTTAGGTTGTCCAAATTATTATATAAAGTGACCAACGATGAAGATAAAATCTTCCGTATA
>CAJVPT010007372.1:0-10125 GCA_910592055.1 Acaulospora colombiana
TCTGAGTTTTCCAAGAAAATTACCGAAAAAGGAAATTTTTTAAGGAAATTTAGGATCAGCGGAAAGAGTTTTTTTTAGTTATTGTTATTTGTTGATATAATAATTTCTAAAATTAAATATATACTAATTTATATTGATAACTTGATAATTTATAACTACAATTATTAAATACTTTGAAATAAAATTGATAAATATATATTCAACTAAATATCTTTAGTACTTAATTTTTATTTCTTAGTAAAACATATGCCTTTAATTTTACTAGAAAGATTGCTCCAGTTATTGTTAAAAGCTTTTCAATTATAGTAGCAAACTTTCTTATAAAATTAATATTTTCTTTATAATTAATATATATTCTCTTTTTATTTTATTGTCTTTTTTCTTAAAAAATATAAAAATTATTTTCTTTATATTAATTATAAATTCTAGATAATCTATCTTTTGTCTTAATATAATTTTAGACTTCTTTAAATTGATTAAAAACCTTGGTTTCTTTAATATATATATTACTTTTACTATATAATCCTATAATTTTACTTTTGATAATATCAGAATTATAATATTGACTAGATAAATGATAATTTTGATTCTTTGACTTCATATTCATATTAAAATTGATTTCAATATCTTTGTAAAAGCTTTTAAGATTGTTTAATAAATTGAAGAAGAAAACAAAAAATTAATATCAATAATTGTTTATATCAAAAAATAAAAATTGTTATACTTGTCAATAAATAATAATGGGTCCCTAAAGTATTTAGTATATAAAATTTCACAGATCACTTATGTCCCTTTTTGAGGGACAAAATTCATAGCTCTTCACTTTAATAGGGACAAAAGTCAGGAAATGCTATAAATCAATGATTTAGATAATGAAGAACAATTATGGGTAGTTTTTTTTATAGTTATTAATTTAAAAATTTTAATTTTTCCTAATGAGGAACATTTAACTTATGTCCCTGCCTCCTCCTTTAGGACCCATCTTTATCAATAAAAATATATTATATAATAAAAAGTATATTAATCATTATTATAAAATTGTTTTTCAAAAAAAAAAACTCTTTCCTGCAAATTCTTTTTTTTTTTAAATTTCCTTTTATGGTAATTTTGAAAAGAAAAGAGAAAGTAAATGGAGAGATGTCCTCACAAAGGGAACTTTGAAACAGAACAGCCCAGTGAAGATCTAACTATAATGAAAATACTCTGGCAAGAGGTAGCACAAGCAAGTTATGCAAAGAAACAAACCTGAAGCCCACAAAAGAAATTACAAAAAACAGAACTCAAACTGAAACAATCAAGTTCTCTATGACTACCAACACTCCCAGCACAAGCACACAGACTGCAAACATTGACATTACCATACCAAGTAACAATAAAACAGCACGCAATACACCAGAATCCTCAAACTGAAGTGAAGAAGTTGAAGAGAACATCACCAACTTGACAAACAATGGAGAACAAATCCAAGCCACATCCTCTACAAACTCAAATACTGAGAACCAGGTTTTTGACTCAGACGTGGATATGGATGAAGAGGAACATAAAACATAGTCGGAAACATTCCGGGAGAGAAGAAAAAACTCCAAAGGCAAACAAAAAGAAGACGATCGGATAACAAGATCAAGACCGTGCTTCCCTTTTGATAGAGAACAAAGATATGAAAGAAAAAGGGTCAAGATAGGTATTTTAGCATCAGAACTTCCAGGTAGAATAACAACCCAAAAAATAACTCACATCACGAAGGCTCTCAACTTACCAAAAGGACTTCTTACCATCCGCAGCGAGGGAAACAATGATCAGGAACACATCATTGCTATTCTTAATGATAAACAAGTAGCAATCGAGACATGCAACACAATCTTGCCAGATACAAAAAATCGCCACATAGAGATCATAGAATACACGAATCCTATACTAAAAAAGGAAATGAGCATCAGAGTATGGGACATTCCCTTGAACACAAAGTTCATTGAAGTACAACAGTCCTTTGCCAAATATGGGGCAATCAGCAATGTCACAATGTCAACCCAACAAATGTGGCAAACTGCAACTATCACATATGCAAATAAAGAAGACAAGGAAGCACTGATCAACAAATGGAGCATTCCCCTAAGAGCAGACTCTGTCAAAGTGTTCGACGCACAATGGAACATGAAACAAATAAAAGAACGTGACCAAATCACAATCAAGCTAATAAATTTTCATCCAATATCACTGCCTTTGACCTTCACCTCATCTGTGAACAAGTCAATGTGAAAACCTGTTATATTTTAAGAAGAATATCATATCAAAGAAAATGATTTGCAGTTCTTAGTTTTACCAGCCAGAAAGACATGGAAGAAGCAACCAGACAGAATTATCAACTTGATGAAACTACCATCACATGGCAACCAATAGAAATCAAATTATGATCAATTTGTAACAGTCATGAACACCTAGTAGCCAGCTGTCCCATCAAAGAAAGATGCATGCAATGGAAACAATACAATAAAGAATAGGTAGGAAAATTTAAAAAATTATACAATAAGTTCAAACCAGTATATACCTCAATCATTAAAAATCAAACAAAAACGCCTCTCACCACACAAAGGTGATCAGGTTCATATGCAGCAGCAGCATGACAAGGTCAACAGCTACACATAAACAGAAAGCAGGAAAGCAACCAACCAACACTCACCAACATCCTTCAAATTCTGGAAGAAATCAAGCAAGAAATTGAAGAAATCAAAGAGAACATCATCGACCTGGATGAAAGGGTATACAACTTAGAATTCACAGAAGACAACACTCCTAACAAGATGGAAACAGAACAGGAAATAGAGGTACATATCACAACAGAAGACAAGCAACAAACCCTACAACACAACAAAAGTACCAACTCTCAAATACAACAACAACAATAACAAATCCATGCATCAATAAGCAGGATGGACAAAAACATGAACTGGGTACCAAATGCAATCTCTGAACTCATCCCAAAGGAAAGCAACCACTCCACAAATAATTAATGGGTAGCTCGCAAAGTATACCGATCATAGCACAGCAAAAACCATTAAACAAAACTCAACTACAACAAACTTCTTTATTTCAAACACTTCAGACATCAGACACAACTTCATCAACAAGTAACAATAACACAAACAGCATCAACAATACAAACAATAACCAACCAGCAACAAACACAACCAATTTATATTATTCAATATGGAAACTCATAACAGTTAATATCCAAGGACTGGTGGACACACAAAAAAGAAACACATGGTTTAACATGTGCAGCAAAGAACAATGGGACATCATCGTAATAACAGAAACCAATGGATTACACCAATACTCAAAACACTGGAAGCACCCAGACTTTCAAATAATCTGGTCTCACAAAGAAACCCAGATACTTGGACATGGCCTAAACATATTGATTAAAAAAGATATCGCATGACACATATATAGCTACAAAACTTTCAATGGGAGATTAATAGCCACAGACTTGGCTTTTTCTTGAAAAAGAAAACTCAGAATAATTGGTGTTTACTTCCCAGCTCAAGACGTATCAAAAGAACAAGCACAAACTATAAACACACTTAAACAATGAATCAATGAAACGACCTCACAAGATTGCACATCATAGTAATGGAAGATATGAATAGCATACCCAATCCCAGCATGAACAGATCTAGTAACAAAAAATGAATAACAACCCATAATCCATCGGGAAAGCAAATTGAGGTCCTCATACACAGTGGCTTTAAAGACACATATTACAAACACAATCCCACACAAAGGAAATACACCTGATATGGACAAGGAAGTAGTAGCAGACTTGACTAGATATGGATCAACCCCAAGGAAACTTGGCAATCACACAAAGCAAGTATCAGAGATATGCTCAATCCCCTCATCAATAGCGATCACAAACCAACAATTACAGAGCTGGAAATATGGGAGCTAGACATTCCTAAACTCATACCTATCCACAACCCAAACCATAGATACAATTGGACTCTGATCGAAGACAAACAATGGGAGAAATTCGCACAGACAGTTGAAACAAGACTAGGTGAAGTATCTGTAAGTCCAGATTTAATAGATAAGAGATGGAACTACTTCAGCTCCCTCCTTATACAAGCAGCAAAGAAATATATCCCAAAGAAACGTGTATACAAAAGAAAGTGGTCTCAAAGAGCAGAAAAAAAACCAGATACTTTATTTCTCTAACTACAATCTTTCCTAACAAATCTCAGACAACAACATGTCAGAAACCAAGACAACAATACACAACCAGAAAACGACATACCAAAATACATTCAAGAACACTTCCCTACTATTACAGCAGAGCTACAGCTAGCCAAAAAAGATCGAAATGATAGTTATTATTCAAGATGGATTGAGATATTAAAGTCATATATCCGTGCACATAGGACTATCGCAAAATATATTACAAAGAAAAAAGAAGCCAGAACCATAATCCAAAGGACAATAAACCATCAAGTCTTTTTAAAAAGCAACAAAAAAGCTATGATCAACAGCATTCTAGACAGACCCATACACCACATTCATCTAAACAAAATTATCAAAAGAGAAGGGGAAATCCAAATCATTATAGAACCAAGCAAGATTAAAGAAACAGTCAGGCAACACTTTTTCGAATGGATTTCACCCAGAAACACATTAGCACTAGAGCACTATCCACAATAGCAGCAAGAATATGAAGCTAGGCCCTAAATTAAAGCGAGCTGATACTCAAGTGCACTTCAAAAAATAACAACAGAAGAATTGACGGCAACAATCAGAAATCGTAGCAACAAGTCTGTACCAGATAGAAATCAGATCCCCTACTGGGCATACAAGCATTTAAAAAAGAATGCTTTAGAAGAATTAAGAAGCATATTTAACAAGATCATTCACGAAGGCACAACTCCTAGGGAATGGAGCAAAGGAACTATATATCCAATACTCAAACCTAAAGATTGAGAGAACAATCTAGATACAACAAGACCAATCACTCTACTGAATGCAGGAAGGAAAATCTTCACCAAGATCCTGACTGACTGACTGGCCAAAGTCTTCAAAAATCACCAAATTCTATCAGAATTAAACTGGGCAGCACTGCCAAGAAATAGTACACAAGATCCAATACATATTCTCAGCAACATAATTGAATATGCTAAGGAAACGAACAAAGAAGCATGGATCCTAAGTCAAGACATGTCCAAGGCATATGACTCTGTTAACATCGAAATGTTAAAAAAGGCACTGCACAGAATTAAAATCCCAGACAAATTAATAAAGATCCTAGACTGCATCTTTCAAAATAGGGAGAACATAGTATTCACATACCATGGCCCATTAGCTCCATACCCAGTAAGAGATGACATAGACCAAGGAGATACGATATCACCTCTGCTATGGCGAATCTTTTATGATCCACTTCTCAAAATGATAAGTGACAAACACAAAGGATACAATTTGACAACAAAGTCCTACAAATCCCTGGATCAAGGCTGGTCATTCATATACATAAACATTGCAGCTAGTGCATACATGGATAATACTACATGGATCGCAAGCAACAAAGCAGAGCTACAGTGCATCATTAATACTACTGAACAATTCTTCCACATTAACGATATCAAAGTCAATCTTCACAAATCACAACTGATAATAATAAATGACAAAGAGTAAGACTATACCCAAGGCATATGGATGGATGGACAAAGAATCTTCGGCTGCACAAAAGGAACCCCAGTTAGAATACTAGGAGTCTGGTATAACAGCTCAGGAAAGAAAGACTACTAAAAAGCTCTCATCAAACAAAAGATTCAAAAAACATGAACAGTGTTAGGGATGAAATGAGTCACAGATAAACAAATGCAATACATAATCAATCATGTTTTCATGCCCAGTCTAGAATATCTTTGCAATGATATAGTCCTAACTAGAGACACATGTAACAAAATGATGCGTAAACTAATAACTACCTTTAAACACAAGCTTGGCCTAGCAAACACAATCCCCAACAGCATGCTATACAATAATGCTGAATACAATATCATGCATCTGTAGGACAGACAGCTACTCTTATATGCCACAAACTGGACATTACGTATCAATTCAAATAACATCACAGAAGAAATAGCAAGGGAAAGACTTCAGTCTTTACAAAACACATTTTGGTCCACAAAGGCAATAATGAATCATATACACACACCTCTCCTACCACAAGGAAGGAATCTTACTCACGACATAATATGGCTTCTCAGGATACATGGCTTCTCATTCCTGAATACCCTTAATGGAAAATATACAACAATTGTAAAATCTGATATATTAATTGAAGAAATCACCAGCACATCCTTCTATAATCAGTATAAAAAAAGCTTAAGAAAGCACAATATCCTCTTTATTGGTCAAATGCTAAACAGCAACAGGAAAAATACCTTACACTGGTACCAGTTAATCAGACCTAACCACTAAACTATACAAGGTCACACCCCAGCCTGGTATTACATCTTGAAAGAAAGACTCCTAAAATGGATCACGAATAAACAGTCTCAACAGTCTATAACCAACCCCTTCCTACAGTGCATCAGATCAACTGATCAAAATACAGTAAGACCACACTAGATCAGCACAAAGTTGAACAATCAAACTATCATTAAAAGAAAACAAAGAAAGGTAAACGATCAAGTCACAGAATACAGTCACTACAACAGGATCAACAACCAGTCTCCTCTAGTAGAATGCACAGGCTGTGCCATCAATATTCACAGCCAAAACCTCCATCCCTGCACCTTCTCAGCAAGCCAACAAAACTCAATTTGTATCCCAGTTCACAAAAGTAGAGTAACCATGCATGACACTCCCAACACTGAGAACAATACACTCAGGTGCAGAGTATCCCCAGACTCAATGCAGATATCACTGGACCTAATAGACCACCGAAATATAGACTCAGCAAATAGCCAGATAGAAATTTTTATACTAACATCACAAGACATCAACCAACTTCTGAACAAACTCTTCGATACTGATAGTAGTATTATAAGTGAACTATCAGAATTAGCCAGTAAAATTCAAGACAACATAATTTTTGATATATACACAGATGGATCACTAAAAGAATATAACAAAAAATGGCTCATGGGAATAGGCCTCAAAATTATCACATATGAAGGAAAAGAGCTTACATTCCAAGCACAGACAACACTATACCCATCTTCAACTCGTGCAGAAATAATGGTCATACTAATAACATTAAGTATCCTTCTATAGTATAGTCATACAAATATTCACACAGATAGCAATGCAACTATAAATGGAATTAACAACATACTGAATACAACCCCTTTCAAAGCCCTCAGAAAACAAAAAAACTTCAATCTCCTGCAACAAATAAGAGATATATGTGGGAAGAAAAACATAAAAATGAAGCTAAAAAAGATAAAAGCCTACTCTGGAATAGTGCACAATGAAGATGCAGACAAACTGGCAAGTATTGACCCCAGATATGGAATGACTCCAAACAGCAGACTAATAGCTACACATATCACAATCAATCCATAATTAATCCTTATCCCTCAATGGGACCACCAAACAATAGACATCCCAATCAGGACAATATTCAAATGCATCACAAAAGTAATACACCTAGCAAAGTGAAGACTTCTAAATCATACTAGAAACAATTTTGAAGACCTCATGATTGGAAAAATTCACTGGCTATCAACCATAGACAACCTACAGCTGACCAGGATGAACAATCACTATACCAGCTGGCCCGATCAATAGCAAAGAAGATTCAGATTACTAATATGGAATGAAGAACTATTCACAAAAACCAAACTTTTTAGCAGAATACCCAAACTGTACAAAGATGACAAATGTATAAAATGTGGCCAAAGAGAATCCAACACACACCCATTTATCTGTCAAATGCACCAGCACACAACAGGCAACTTTTTCATTGAAACTATAAAAAAGACTGTTACAAAATTCAGCGAACACAACAAAACCAAAGATATCTTACTAAAGTATTCAATCAATATCGCTTTACATTATAAATGATATCTAGAAATTGCTATTCGAGGAGGCATCCTGAAAGAAACAATCAGGATAATCAATAAATTAATTCCTAATCAAAACACAAGAAAAGCATGTCTCCAAGAACTCACGCAAGAGATCATTAAATATCTACAAGAAATATGGCACAATAGATGTGAGGACTTTCACAACTGGAAAAAACAACAAGGCATCACAAGAGCCAGGGAAAAGCTACACAAATATAGTACTGCCACACTAGATCCATGGGTAGAAGAAAGAGAAAAACATATAAAAAAACAATTCACTAGCTTAGTTAATGAATATATTTATAATAGTATTAGATCGATTACAACCCCCTACCATTTATTAGAAATTTTGTATAGCACTAGCCCAGCCTTGGCAGGTTAGTTCCTCTGAAAGGGTGGCAACAAGCCACAAGGTAGGTTTCTCCTTATCGAGCTTTATTTGGTAAAAAAATGTAGTCATAGCATAGACATATGTAACTTTCTACTAAATTCAAATAAAGCGAGGCTGAGATAGCGAAAAAAAAAATTTTTTCCAACAGGACACTTATACTTTGTAGATAACCTAGATTCTACTTGTTCCAATTTGATAGCTTTTGCTGGAACTAAACCCTATTTTGATAAACCTGGAGCTCGAATAAGATGTGTCGAATAATTATTTAGGTAATTGATAACTTCTGGCAAATACTTAATCCACTCTCTTATTAATTTAGAATTTTCAGATATTGATTCCACAGCATATTGAATTTTATAAAGAATTTTTGCAAGCATCTTACAGAAACTGTCTACAATTGCTAGACCTCAATGACTATATGTTCCAATCAATCTGATCATTACATTATATTCTTCTATTATTTTACACATTTCACTTATAAACTCATGCATGCCCATGGTCGCATTGTAGAAGTGCTGGCCATACAAGTGGATTTGATAGATCATTATAAATTTTTTGAAGGCTTTGGCAACCTCTGAGCTATTTTTCGATGTAAGAGGAACAAGTGTCCATTTATATATATATTTATTAACAATATCATTTGTAAGGCACAATAAATCACACATAGTATACAGTTTGGATGTAAAATTTTACCATAACTAATCCATGGAATATCTTTTGATAATGGAGCATATTTTTGCCATTCATTCTGGTTTATAAGCCAGTCGCATACTTTTTTAAATGGAAATCGATATCCTTCATTCTTGAGATCTTTTATAACTTTCGAGGGTTAAAGTAATAACCAGTAGGTTAATAAAAAAGTAGTTGACAAACTAGATCCAATTCTTTATCACTGTTGATTATAATAGTAGGCTGACTCATTTTTTATACATTTCACTATAAATTATGTTTTGACAAAGTCCAGAGATAAGTCAATATAATATGCCATAAAAAATAACTAAGTTATTTTAAAGACCATATCCCGATCAAATATCTTGTGAACCAGCATCTAATCAGGAATTGGAACTGGAATATGTAAATCAAGCTTTGAAAGATGAGTTATCAAACAAAATTTCAAATAACAAATCAAATGAAAAATATATAAAGGATCTAGAGCATAAATATATTCAGTGTTAAAATAAAATTCAATCTCTCAATAAAGAATAGGAACAGCTAGAGAATACATCAGAGAAAGAAAAGGCAGAATTGAGATCAGAAATATTATTCCTCAAAAAAAGCTTATATCAAGTTAAAAAGGAGGTCCGAGACAAGATATCTTATAAGATAATATAGAGAAACAATTACAAGAATTGAAGGAGCAGATTCAAAATCTAAGGCATAGATTCAAAGTCATTTCTTTTAGAAGAAGCTCTCCAAGTTTATATAATTCAAAAGAGAAAGATATAGATATTAATATGACGAATCTTGATCTTTTTATACAAATTGAACGAGGCTTAAATTGCATTAAAAATCATATCTAAGGTGATGATACTCCATTAAATAATCCTATCAATATTATAGAAGGCATTAGAGGTTCCTTAAATACTATTCAACATAATTATCAGTCTGTATATTAGGATATAGATGGTGTTATCGCTCAATGAAATGATAAAGATGCTCAAATAGACC
>CAJVPT010007373.1:0-10124 GCA_910592055.1 Acaulospora colombiana
CCATGAAACCCACGATCATCAAGTGGTAAACAAGACCTCACTAAGGAACACACAACACAACTTCTTGAAGATTAATAATAAGAAGTCCACAGTGGCCTTTCGGAATGCTGTAGTCCTGAGCAGAGCAGGGTAACTGACGAAAATGGTATCACTAGTATGGTAAAATTTGCGAACTTGGGTTAGAATAGATAGTTAAAAATAAGGTTATACGAATGGCTTATGTAATTCAAAAATGTACTACTGATTTCTCAATAAAAGATTCGTTCTGTTAGTTGGACTAGTTTAAAAAAAAAAAAAAAAAAAAAAAGAATAATAATAATAAGAAAAAAAAAAATTACTTTCAATAGAAATATAAATAAAAAAAATGAAAAAAGGAAAAAAAAAAAAAAGATATAGAAATCATTAGAAAATGAATCTATCATAATATTAAATGGTTTGAATTTTAAACTACAGATAGAACTTAGAATGATCTATAGTAGACAATGATTTTATTAATTTAAGGTTAATCGAAATTAGTAAAGGAACAAAATATTTGATGGATAAGTTAACATGTGAAAATCATTAACAGTTTTGTAAATATTTTGTATATATAGACCTGACTGCAGGTTAATAATAATAATATTGTTCTCTAAATCTAACTTATAGTACTTAGTTGAGACTTAATCCAAACTAAGTAGATTCATATTTTTTAAGTAATGTAGTCCTTTAACCAATAATGTACAATGACGAGTTGTCATATGAAAGTCTAACTTATTAGATATTTACTTAATGTCTCAATAAAGACACGCCATGACGGCATGATTGCGGGTTAAAAATATATATAATTACAAATTTAAAGTCGAATAGAAAAGTAAACTTTTTTTACTATGCCAGCTCTTGTGACACCTCTCCGATAAGTCTCTCAATATGTACAAAATAAATATCTGGGCTACTCGGTTGGTACGATTTTTTAACTTGCAATTCTAATTGAAGACCGCAAGATTGATGGTCCTGTCGGTTCATTCCAAAAAATCGGATCGTACAATACTTGTCCTTTACCAAAAGGCGCACCTGCAAAACGTAAAATGCATATATTTGTTAATGAAGGAAAATGCGCTGGGAAATATAAAATGTAACACATACCATCCGATATAACATTGACATAAATTTTCTACTGATCTAGCTTGCTGTATTAGACGCTCAACTTGTGATGAAACATCGAGCTCTTGATTAGGATTGAAATCCTTGCCTAATAATAATCGCATAAATTTAGTTATATCAAGAGTAATTATCCAGAATACAGAAGTGAGTACGAACCAGTCAATTTATTTGAAATACGATTTATGATGTCGCGCGCGCGACGATTACTTGGGCCTACAGCATTGGTGTTTTCTCCATCTAAGGAACAAATAATAAAGTTCAGTTCTTTACAAAAAAAAAGGTTTGTTTAGAGTAATGTAATTCGTACCTTGCCGAGGGCTAGGATTTGCTATGATCCTCCAATTTATTAAGGGATCGTGCACGAATGCTTCTAAAACAGCCATGAGACTTTCCTTATTTTTGCGTAACACGCTCATAACGGCTTTACATGTGGTACGGAAATTCCCTTCAATGCCGCTGACCTCCATTGCGTTAATTAGCATTCGTGTTAACCGGAATGGTATTTTTTCAGGATATTTTTCGCGTGTCATAGCAACCTATAAATTATGAAAATACACACACCATACATATATATATATTTCCACGTACGAAGCACAAATAGATAGGCGTCTCGCCACCAAGTGATTACCTCAAAGCAATCTCCGAAATCAATATGAACAATTTTCCCCGTGTATCGATCTAGCATTATATTCGACGGATGCCTATCACCGAGCCCGAGGATATAACCTACCATCGACATCAGTGCCAATGACCGAGTATAATTTGTTCTTCGATCCAGCCAAGCTTCGGAATTCTTGCTCTTGAGCCAAAGCACTTTGTATAAGTCTTGGCCTGTCGTATTGGCTAAAGCATATTCAAACACTTCAACTTTTTCGATAACCGTTAATTGATCGTAATCAGGGGCCATCTAAATTATAACGAATTAGAATTGAAACCAATTTGATTTAATAAAATTGAGATGTCAACATTCGCACACCTGTAACATCAGTCGATGTTCTACGTTTAACAAGATCTTTTTACTTTCACGATAATCGCGAATAAGGGCGTGTAAGGTGTCACAGTTTGGTACCCATCCGAGAAGTCCAATGTTCGGTGTTAATGGAGTGACTGTGTATCTTTGAATGTTTAAATGGCGCTTAAATGTTTCCGAGTCAACGGATAGCAGTGTGTTGACCAGACCAAATAGTTGCATCACACGTTCATCTTGACGCAGATCCTCGTGACCTGGGATAGCAGCGAAACTTGAATTAATAATAGGAAGAGGAAATTATTCAATAATCTACTAATAAAAATTTTTCCTAACCTTTAAGCAAGAATTGATACTCTTTTCCATCACTGCCTATCAAGTTGAGCTTTCTGGGGCGTTGTTTAGAAGATATTATGCTAACGCTCTGCACAAAACTCATGATCTTTGTTACTGGTTCACCGCTCTTGTAAGTGCCTAAACATTTTTTCAAAAAAAAAAAAAAAAAAAAAAGATTAACCTATAGACAAAATTTCAAAAGTTCACAATCTATAAATCTCAGATAGTATTTACCTGGTACTGCCAGCTCCAAGTCCCGAGCAGCCAGCAATTTGGGTGACACATATTGAAGTTCTAATGTGGTGATAGTCCCTACTTGAGCGGTTATTTTCTTGAACAACTATTTGAATTGAGTATGCAGGATAAGTGCCATCTAAAAGACCGATTACGTATAATTAAAAATAATAATGATTAGTTTAATTCGTTTACCTCATGATAAATCTGCCATGCGTGAGCGAGGAGTGTCATGTCACCAGTTTGCTTGTACTTTTTGCACCATCCTCCGGCTTCCTGAAGTTCTCGGCCATAAGTCTGTACAAATGAAACCTCTCTCAAAGTTTCAGCACCGCCATCAAGGCGTTCTTGCAATTCATCCAAGATTTGGAACATTGCATCGAAATTTCGATCAATAAAGTATAACCTTGATGCCTCTTCCAGATTTTCCATCCATATCTCGTGCCATAAGATGGCAACACGGATGAGTTCTTTGCTCACTAGTAAGGCCTGCGTCAACAATGAAAGTTAATGTGACAAAGAATACAAAAAATAGAAAGAGAATGGTTGTATTTCGGTATTTACTTGATCGACAAGGACGGCACTGTGTGCCCTCAATTTATCCATAACAGCTTCCGCGGCAGTTTGCCTATCATTACTCTGAGACTTGGAGGCGGCGACAGTTAACGGATAGATCAACGCCTGTGGGTGCTCTTTACCAACATCAACGAGTAATTGGTGAATCAACTCGCGAACTTTGGGATTTGGAGCATGAATACGAGCAATTAACTAATTAAAAGTAAAAATTGAATTTATGTTGAATGATCAAGTCAAAGTGAAATTTCTACGTGAAACCAAAAACTTACCTGTGGTATCACTTCAAGCCACGTATCGATATTGACGCTTCCAAATCCTTGCTTAATTGCTTTGCTAACATCTTCGTGCTTTCCGTACCTGAACCACAAAGTTAGCAATCGAAGAGTGTCTTGCAAACAATTTCCTCTAGAAAGAGCTATTGATCTAAAGAAACCTAAGAAAACAAAATAATGTGAATATATTAATATTAAATAAGTATATATAAATGTTACGTACCTTGCACGGAAGGAACCACATAATTTAATATTTCGTCGATATTTGCATTTTCTTCCGAGACATAGTGAATATTTTGCTCTTCTTTAGAATTATCCATGGAGTTTAGCTTCTCATAATGCGATATCACCTCGAAGTTTGCAAGAGCCCAGGCGTGCCATGCTTTGTACCATTCTTTGTCGTATTTGGTTGCAAATCTGTATGAATCGAGAATTTCGGGGATTGTCTCCTACCATATCATTTGAATATACGCAAAATTAGGAAACTCAGAACGAACACTCGAGCATTAAAATGTAGGGCTATTTATTTATGTATAAAGTTGATATCAAACCGGGTCCCAGTCTTCTTGAAGAACCTTTTGCCATTCACCCTTTTTAAGGAAACAACGAGCGAGCAATCCGGTATTTCCCACCCGGTCATTTACTATCCCCGTTGTAAATTCTCTTAAAGACTCTAATGCCCCTTCCCGAACGCCACTGGCCCACAACCACTTCAAGTAAGCATAAACCACTTGAGGTGCAGCTCGAAACAAAGTCTATTAAATGCAAGAAAAGACAAACATTATAGAAGCAAATTACATAACCTCATTTTAAGGGAACAATATTACCGATGGGTGAACAACTTGTTTTTGATCTCCAACCAACAATTGCTTCAATGTCTTTTTAGCCAAATCAAGGCGATCACTCTTTCGACACAAGTTTGCAAACTTGATCCACATTTCCATATTCTCCTTGGGGGATATGACCAATGCGCGGACTTTAAGGATCTGTTGCCAGACTTCAACGCTACGTTGACAACCTTTCAACCTGCAAAACAGAACTTATATTAGAATTAATCGACTTTTGAGACAAGTGTGCATCCCATAGTGTATAACCGTACCTCTTCATCCATGTCTTCCTTATGGTCGCTTGTCTATCGGGCTGATCAGCAAACTGTTTGTACGTGATGATCTCCTCCAGTTCGGCCAACATTTGAACGCGAACAACAACACTAAAATATCTATTTGTTAAAATCAAGCCATCTAAAGCTTAAATATATATGTATTTATTTACCTATATGCTCGGTTATAACTTTCTCCCACAAGAGCAGTCAACTCGGTGTCTAAAAGATCCCGCGTTTTATCAATATGACGTACAGCTTCAGCATATTGATTTTTGTGGAGTGCAAGAACAGCTTGATAAAATGAACGATCAGGGGATTCTTGTTTGATTGTTGGAATGTAATCCTCCATTAGATTCCATTTGCCTAAGGACCACGCGCCCGCCGCAGCATAAGTCGACATGGCCTTTCTCTGTTTGGTTGAAGCCTCCTGCCATTTTTCTTGAACAAGTTCGGAAAGACTATCGAAATCGCCTAAAGAATGCAAACAACGCATCACACCGAGCGTTGCTTCAAAATCGTTTGGCTCATTCTGACGACGCTTCTCATAAGCAGCCAAGGCGTCTTCCCACCTGGTTAATTTTTCATACCAATTTTCTTTTAATTGGAGATGTAGCCCGGGTGTCTGTTGCGCGTGTGTGAGTATACCGATGGCAGCATCGGGAAGTTGAAGCTGGTTATTGATTTGAATCAACTTTTCGATCGTCTCCGTGGTAGCTTCGGTGATAAACTCAAGCTCCTTGTAATGAAGGGCTTTAGCGTATGCATGGCAAGTTTCCGCATGGTTACCAAGTGTTCTAATATCAATGGGAAGAGGCTTGTCATAATGCTCCATGAATTCAGCAAGATTCAACATTGTTGAAACTATCTCGGGAGGGATGTTTGGGGCTCTCAATGCTGACATCAAAGAATTAACTAGTTCATCCTAGGGTCACAAACATTTTTTAAGTATAATCGTGACAAATTCCCAATAATCTCTAATTTAAAAGCTACCTTGTATTGATAATATAATTCTGACCAGCACGATATAAAACCCGCATTAAATAGTTCTCTCGCCAAGGGGTGATAGACTCCAGCCAAACTTGCACAAGCTCGAAGGGCATGTGACGGTGATTCTTTCAAGAGATCGACACTTAAACGACGAATCCATTCGTGCCAGTCATCTTTGGTTGATCTTTGCGAGCATTCCCATGCATTCTTTAAGTGTAACTGATTTACTGGCAATTTTTTGGCATTTGCTTCTGCAGCCGGGGTCTCTTCAACCCGTGATTCTCCGTATCTGTTAAAGAAATGTGTTCTAAAAATCAGAATACAAGAAAACTATCTTATAACGTCAATCAACAATGATGACGACAATCAACCTCTCCTCGGTGCCCAACTCCGGTGGTAGAGGTTCTCCTTTCAAAAGCTTTGACACCAGCATATCATAATTGGGATGTTGAATACGTTGCTTTTGAAGAACCTACAAAATCCCAAGCCCAAGAATAACATAAAAGTTGCATTAAAATTGGACAGAAAAAAACATCAGTCAATGCATAACCATCACATACCTTATTTATCATAGGAATGAATATCGCATAGTCGGAGCCCAATTGGAATACGAGGGTACAAAGTGTATCCATAGCTGCATTCTTTAATTCTTGATTATTTTGCTGGGTCAAGACACGGGATAAGGGATGAATTATTCTAGACGCGTGGTCGGAAAAATTCACTTTTTTGGACAATTGACCGATGGTGATAATTGCCGATTTACGCAACTGGTGAGGCACATCTTGTTTCTCAAATAATTTGACAACAACAGGGATGACAAGATGCATGTATTCTTCGATGTTTGTGCCAAACACAACGAGAGCGTGCAATACCCTTTGGGTGGGCTGGCGTTTGTCAGTTGTGTCCTCGTCAAAGATTTGTAGCATAGTTGGCAGAAGTGTTGGAAGGTGGTTTTTAAATTCGCCATCAAGGGCTTTGGCGATTTCTTCGACAAGATGAATAATCGTTATCTGAATTGAAGAACTCGGATTCCAAAAATTTCTCACGAGTTCAAAAATTTCGGAAAGATAATTTCGAATATGTTGGTGTACGATCGAAACAAGGATACCGAGTTGTTGAAAATAGAACTCCAACATTCCACTAGGACACGTTCGCATTACACCTAAGAATGCTGGCGCAATCTTTTTTGAGAAAAAGAAATTTTTTTCTTAAAAAAAAAAAAAAAAAAAAGCATCTTCACAGGACAGTCAACAAGTCAGTCAAACGAAAATAGTACCTGCGGCAAGAATGGCACGCATTTTAAATTGAGAGTTTTAAATATATACATCACTGCTTGAATGACAGCGGTGTGGTGAGCGCTTAGCGAAGGATCACGTAATATTTTCATCAACGCATTTATTACAACAGTAGGATAATAATCTTCCGATGAAGGACCAATTCCCATCATTAAAAGTGAAACATCTGTGTTACTCGACTTTGGATCGGTTAATGAATCATCTGTTGAGCCAATGGTTATCTAACAAAAAAAAAATAATAATAATAAAAATAAATAAAATATATAGGACAATATATGACCAACAATCATCAAAATATTTATTTAACTATTTCTCTTCAGCAAACATTCTACCTTGTGTCGATAAGGATCTAATGCACCAAGAATCCCAACCAGCTTGACAGTTTCTCGGCGAATAGAAGATGACTGTTCGGTTTTTAATATGTTGATGAGAATAGTCAGCAATTTCGGGTATTTTTGATATGGTTCGATAACAAAGCCAGTATTGCTGGTGAGTTGACCCAATGTCTTGAGAGCTGCATCCCGCTTAACTATCGAGCTTTGATCTTGAAGAGAATCAATTATAAGGGGCATCAACTCATCCAAATATGGGATTAAATCTTCGCCGCCCACTCGTGCCAATTCACCCAATGCGGCCAAAACACTTGACGCCACCGCAGGACTAGGATCTCGAGATTTGGGTAATAAGACCTTAAGAATAGATTCTACGTACGGCTTTATTAATCGTTGCGAGGCGGAAACTAATAAACTTAATAATTTAGCACTTTCTTCCTTATTACGACTAACAGATCAGATGAGACAGGCATTTAATATTTTATAAAAAGAGAAAATAATACGAAAGGAAATATACATAATATTATTGATCAAACAAAATACCTAATGCTAGAGTATTCTAGCTCTGTCAAGAGTTGAATTAGAGTTTTCCGTAGCGATGGCATCACGTATGCAGGATTGTGCGAAGCCAATCGACCAATTATTGTAATGGTTATTTCACGAATAGCAAATACTTCATCATTGAGGGCGATAAATAAAGATCGGATATTTTCTGCTTGGGCTAAATGTCGATCAAACCTTTCGGTAAGATTTGATAGAACAGTCTCTCGTATTACTTGATCTTGAAAATCAAATTATAATGTAAATAGTTATTATTCACTGACTCGGAAATTGTTTAAAAATGCAGAAATTCAAATATTAGCGCCAATTACCAGGATCAGCAACACCCACTGTCAACAGCTTTTCTAATACTTCATTCACCACTTGAATCGCATGATTGCTTGTTTGATCCAATATGGGATCATTAGCAAACAACTGACAACAAGTTAAAGAAGCTGCCTCACGGACTTCATTGTTTTCTTGTTCCAAATAACGTACTACACAATCTCGAACAAACTCGTTTAGAATATGACCTATTTTGAGGCAATAGGTTGTAATAGTCATTAAATAAATTGATGCAACAAAGCAGTGTAATAGAAAGGAACGAACCTTCAAAATTAAAGCTTCCTAGAGTTCTTAATGCAAGCACTATAGTATCAGAATCTTTCAACTCGGACATTTGATTTCCAAGATGACGTCGAATATCATGTCCTTCAGATGCGGGGGAACCGGGAGGACGAAATTGTTGTCCGCTCAACGTAAACGACAATATATTTAGAAGGCGTTCTAAAATAATAATTAAAATTAAGCAAGTGGATGATAAACGGGAAAACCAGATTCGGATAATACCTTGAATGTTGGTGAGCAAAGGTGGTATGCATTCGGCTAATTCCATCAGAGCTTGACATAACGGTTCGCTTAACCCACACGCGAACATCAAATCGAGGAGCTCGTGCATGTGTTTCGTGAGTGCTTGACCTACTGCACGAGCCAACATTCCGATACATTGGAACAATGGGGCTTCACTTCCACCACGATTACGACTTTTAAAAGGTTGAGGAGATGCAAAAAAAAAAAAAAAAATGAAGCACAATTGCCATCATCTAGCGGTAATATATTTAACATAAGACTGTTTACCCTTTAGTGGTCAATCCTTCTTTTATACTGCTTAATATAGAATCAAGGTATGGTCCTATGTTACTACCGACCGCGCAAGCAACTTGGCCAATAGCAATAAAGGCTGCAGAATCCCGTAATATATGAATTAATGTCGCATGAAAGTATATGATTAAATTAAAACGTTTCGGATATACATACAGCTGGATCTGTCTCGGTCTTTTTTAAGTTGTGCTAAAAGATATGCCATACACTTATGAACATTAGAGGCGACAAATTCTTTGTCATCAAATTCCGCCAAGACAGGTATTAAGGAAATAACAGTTCGCCGGATGAGACTATCTCGATGATCCTTATAGCGTAGAACAGTTTCACACACAACCTTATAACGTTCATGCATGAACTACATGATTCATGTATTTGAGGAAATAAGTATACCAAGAAAAGAATGCCATAAAATAATTAAAATAAAGTATACTTACAGCTCGCGCATGATTCAACAATTCGCGGTAAACCAACAGGGATCCATGTATTTGATCTGCACTACCTTGCTTTAATCCTTTTACTGCTTCTTCGTAAATTTTCGTATACCATTGAATCCTTAGTGGGCTTTCACGTTCATCTATAATTTTTAAACATGCGCTCAAAGTTCCAGCCGAGGATTCCCTTATGATTTGCTTTTGGTCGCGCAAACCAACCCATATAGAATCCAAAATTGCTGGTACATGCCCATATACAAGTGTTGGTGCATTCTGCGCGAGCTCACGAAGGACAAGAGTTGCCGAATATCGTCTTAATTCCTGACGATCTCCTGGATTTTATATGAGTGAATCGTGAGTAAGTGTCATAATTTGATGAACGAACTCATTCAATACCGCCGGTTTCAATTACCCTGTAAATGCTCTAGTGCAGTGTTAACCTCCCGTTGTACAAATATGGCGGTCACCGCGCCGCTCGGTGCCGCCAATTTTCCTACGAAATTTCGAAATTATGTTTTAGTTCGATGCGAATTAGAAAAGATTAATTCAGGCCAGATCGTTTACCCAATGCTTTCGACGCCAAATCCATGACCTGAGTATCTGCACTTGGAAGAACCCTCTTCAAATAATTTGTGAATCGAGATAGCGTCGTCGTCTCGATATTATTATTGATCAATGAGTCTATACAAGGAAGGTTTTGTCATGTTAATAAAACTTTGCTAATTATAATAACAGCAACAAGTAGTAA
>CAJVPT010007374.1:0-10120 GCA_910592055.1 Acaulospora colombiana
TATCAGACAAACACAACAAAATCTAGAACATAAAATGGATAGAATTGAATCACCCATCTCACAAATCGTAGCAGCATGTCAACAAAAAACACCCACTGCAACAAACTCTATACCCACCACGAACACAACTCTCCCACCCACTTCTAATCAATGAGTAACCACAACAATGAATGAAACATAGAAACATTATCAACAAATTCCTTCCCTCAACAAAATAACTCAACACACAATAAACATAACAAACATGTATAGAAAATCAGCACCAGAAACTTACAAGGTTTATCCATGGAGACTAAAAGACAACTATGGTTCCAATACTGTACAGACAATTCATTGGACATAATAATCACAACTGAAACAAATGGAAATCCTAAAGCATCATTCTACTGGCAATCCAACACTTACAAGACATGGTGATCTCATAATATATCTATCTTTGGGCAAGATGTAGCAATTAGCATCACTCAAGACCTCGCTTCCAGAATATTCAAAGTTCATGACACACCAGGCAGAATACTCTCTCTTAATCTGACCTTTCCAAGGAAAAAGTTTGTACGCATAATTGGTACTTACATCTCCCACTCTCACAACAAACTTAGACAACACATACAGAACACATGCAAAAACCTCGCACAAAAAAAAAAAAACTCTTTCCCGTGCACATCAGATTTTTGAAAATTTCCTTTTTTGGAAATCTTCTTCTTTCACAAAAAACGGACTCCCAAGCACTGAGTTTTACTTACTACATGACATCAAAAACTATTTTGACCAAAAACACAAACACAAGGCCATGTGTTGGTTTCCTTGTTGAGACAGATGATGCTTTTGTTATTAGTATATATGTGAGGTTTGCGATTGTGAAGTTTGTTGAATGTGGGCAATTCATTGTTCCAGAGATTACTTGTGAACTTCCTGTTGTATTGGTTCATAAACGATGTGTTGCTGTGGTTTATATTGCTGGAGTTAATACATTTAAACGTGGTTTTCAATCTATCATTTTGTTTTGTTGTGGATTTATTCTTTCTCTATTTCTTCTAAGTAGTCTCCATTATGTGATGTGTTTGATGTGGAAAAGTAATTTGATAAAGTTTTTTATTGATATATCTATAGTGTTATATTTCCATTTTGTATAACTGTATTATGTTGTCATTATCTATATTCTTTATTGAATGTATTTTTCATAGATATACATTTACAATATGTCATATATACTTTGATTTATGTAAACTATGTAAATTATTTACAGTAAGTAGACAACTATACTACATATCATGTATACGATCATCCTATATCTGTGTCAAATATAGTATAGTTAGGATATATAACATTCTCTTCATTTTTTCCAAATCAATTTTATAGAGTAGTTTGATTATCAAACTATTGCGTATGCTCTAACCTATACCAGAGATTTTAGGTATTTCGGTATAGTATGCGAGTTCCCTCTCCCATCAAGGTTTCCTGATGATCTGCATTACCCAAATTTGCCCATACTTTTAAGCATCCCACTGGTGTAAGATCTATTTTTTTTCTGGAATTCCCAGTTCTTTAAGCTTGAAATCTGTTCTTGATCGATTAAGGATCCACAAACTCAACGGGTACGAATCAGGTTTTATCAGTTGCAGGTTCTACTATATCAGGTTTATGATATAGGAGCATGGTGCTGTATCCCTATCTCATAGACCTGCTTGATCAGGGTAATGATCAGCTATGAGTAATACCAGATTATCAGGTTATGTCAGCTGATTACCTGTCTTCAACAAGGATCAACATAATTTTAATTTTTCTGCTTGGAGAACTTGAACCAGAATCTTGTGATATGACCTATGGAGTGCTAACCACTGCACTATTGACCCATAGGTCTGTTATTAAAAAGTTTGTTGTGTACATTTGTCATGCATTTACAACTGACTTCTCATTACAAATTCAACTATCTAAAGAAATCATACTTTCTTACCGATTGGCTTGTTGCCACCCTGTGGGGGCCTAACATGCCAAGGAAACCATGTTAGTGTTAATAAAAAGAGAATAATGAATAATAGAAAAAATGTTTGTGTATCCTTTAAAGTGATTATCAATAAATTAGCTGATCAAAAGTGAGAACATGTCTTTGATCCTTTGGTCTTGAAATGTTGCTTCTTCCATTTGATCTTGATTGTCTGAGTTTCTTCTTTGGATGGTTTTGTAGAACCATTTGTTTCTCGCTAATATTCCATTTAATTTTTTCCAATTGTTCATGATTATATATCTGTTTTTCCATATTTTTTCAAGATGTATTTGGAATTTTTTTGCATATTGTGTGCAGCCACTTTTTTTGTGTGCGTAGGTGGCATACAAGGTTATTTGTTTTCTTGGTGAGTTCTGTACTAACAAGTCCTGTGATAAGTTTATCTGTTGTGATTGGTGAAATTTTTGAAACATAGTGTAGATTTTTTGCTGTATTTGTCTTTTCTCTTGTTGATAGCCTTTTGTACTTAGAAGTAACGTGATAATATTTTTCAAGTGTTTTGCATGAATGTTCATGAGTGTTATGTAGGTGAGTGCATGGAAGCTGTCTTCTACTTCTGGACATATCATGCATGTGTTTTGTTGATATATTGTTGGGTTTCTTTTGTGTAGCTTGCTCATTGTCGGAAGTTCTTGATTCCATAGATTTATTTAGAATTTTCTTTGTGCATGGTTTTCAAATGATATGATTCCCTGGTTAATATTGCTGGGGTTAATATTTTTGAATTATGTTTTCCAGTCTGTGTATTTCTCTGAAAAATAGTTGATCTGTAAGTGATTTCTATATAAAAGACTCCACTGTGCGATGTGTTTAGATTGAAAGATAAGTTTGCAGAATTCTTTTATTGAAGTGTCGATTATTTCATTTTTCCATTTTGCAAAACCCTGGTTTGAGTATAGTTTGGTGTTTATGGAGATTGTTCTTATACCTGGGATCATATTTCTACAATCAATTTTGGCTAGTTGATCCACTTCTTCATTACCTTGGATGCCACTATGGGCTTTTACTTTATGTAGAATTAAAGGAATTTGGGCTGATTTGCTATATTCTATAATGGCTAGAGTAAGGATCCAGTTTTTAGTTTTCCATATCAAAGTGTGGAGTGGAAGTATCCTAGCTTGATTTATTGCCTGGATTGCTGCTTGACTATCTGTGTGGATAATACTGTGAGAAGTGAGAGAATTGCTGTCAATTCTGTCCTTGTGGATAATGGGAATGCACTGATTTGTCCTTTGAATGATGCTATGCCTCTCCCTTTATGCTAAATGACCCATATGATTTTCATGCATTGTTTGTTGTTGTGACTTGTTAGTGATCCGTCTGTGAAGGCAGACAGGTGGTTTAAGTTTTTAATTTGAGTTGCAATGTCTATCAGGTCTTTGATTGTGTTGGGGTCTCCTTTCTTGTGTTTATGAATATTATTGATGTGCCAGTGTCTGGAGGGATTAGGATTGTTAGTGGGGATGGTAATTGTTCTGGGTTCTCAGCTTTATTAAAAGTGTGAACTTGGAATATACTGTAAAATGATATTCTAATTCTAAGGTGAAGTTGGGTTGGATGCATTGTTGTTGTTGCATTTGGTTTTGTGAATAGGGATTTGAATGATTTCTTGTCTTTTGGTGGAGAAGGTGCATTTTTTAATTGTTAAATAATTTTCGTTGAGTTGACATCCTTTATAGGGAGTTATTGTGGAACCTCTTGCAATTCTTTTGTAGTGTGTGTAGATGATATGGTTGTGTGTATTTTTAAGTCGTTTGCCTATGGTTTCAATGTTGTCATTGAGTATAGTTGCCCAGTAGTGTTTGTATATTCTGGCTATTGGGCCTGGGATGTATTGGTGAAAAATATTCTATGAGCCCTAGCAGTTCAGTAGGTCAAGATCTAAAAGAGTTTGGAGCCTGGAGCTGATATCTGTGTACTAGTGGGGTTCTTTTCCTATGTGTTGATTTTTGGCCTTAGTATAAAGTTAAGGCCATGAGAGTGTCTTTATGTAGTCCTCATTTATTGATTGTCTAATAAACATCAAGTTGTTTTTGACTAGTTTGTGTCTTAGGTTGCTGGATCATAGATTACCTAACTAATGTTCTATTATATTTTCAAGTTTTTGAGTGATTATTATTTCTGGTGATGTATTGAATTGAATTCCAACTTTCCCGAGTTCCCAAATGATATCGTGTATTAGATTGGTGCCAATAGGCAGAATTTTATTATTAATATGATGTGTGACTGAAATGGGTACCTAGAAGAAGTTTTAGATATCCCGTAGTCTATATCGCGTTGTGATGTCCGCAAGATTATTGTTGTTGATTTTAGAGATGAAATTGAATACATGCATTTGGATTTGACACTTATAGAGGTTGATGAGGTTATATTCTAATTTGCTGAAGAGAGTATTATTGGGAATTGTGTTTACAAGTCCTATTTTATGTTTGAAAGTTATAAGAGCTTTGAACATTGTTTGTTGTTATTTTTGTTCTGACAATATCATATCATTGAGGAGGTATTCTAAGCTTGGAATTAGAATATGATTGAGGATGTATCTGTCTTGTTTGTCCATGATTTTTTTAGATCCAATTAGCTTTGCAATTTTGTTTGCTTTGGTTTTCATAAGTACAGTTTGGTATCATTTATTGCCTTTGGCACAATGCCATGTTCCTAGTATTCTAACTGGGATAGTGGAGGCCAGGCCTTGAATGGTTTGGTTTTGAAGTATTGCTCCTTGATCTGTATTAAGTTGTGTACCATTGATAATGAGAAGTGCTGATTTTGCTGGATTGATTTAGATATCATTTAGTTTGTAGAATGATGTTGCAGTGTCCAGGATATGTTGAAGTTTTTGTTGGTTGTTTGCAATCCATGTGGTGTCATCCATATAGGTGCATTCTGGGATATTGGTGGTTTTTAGGGTCTATCCTTGTCCGATATTTTCACAAGTTTTGATTGTTATTGTGTAGCCTTTGTGTGCAGTTGCTATTTTAGATAGTAATGAGTCATAGAAGATACACCAAAGGAGTGGTGAGATGGTGTTTCCTTGGTCGATGCCATCCTCTACTAAATATGGTTGAGTAGGGCCAAATGGAATAGAAACTGTGTTGTAGCGGGATAAGAAAAGATTTGTTATGATGTTTGTGATAGTTGTAGAAATTTTGATTCTTTCTAGAGCCTTGATTAGCATTGCAGTTGGAACTGAATCGTAAGCTTTTTGCATGTCTTGACTAAGAATCCAGGCTTGTTGTGAGTTTGATTTTGCATGTTCTATAATGTTTTGAATGATATGTATTGGTTCTTGGGTGCTGGATCCTGGTAGTGCTGCCCAGTTGTGTTGGGATAGGATTTCATGTTTGGTAAGAACTTTGGCTAATCTGTCATTAATACATTTTGTAAAGATTTTCCTGCCAGTTTCTAGGAGTGTAATTGGGTGAGTTATTCTGAGATTGTTGTTCCATTCTTGATGTTTAGGAATTGGGATTAGGTTTTCTTGTTTTTAGTTATCAGGTATTATTTGTGTTTTGAGGATATTATTGCAAAGATCTATAAAGAGAGAGATTGCTTTGGGGTCTAGTTTCTTGCTGACGATATAGGGGATTTCTATGGACCTGGGGATGATGTGTTGCTTCTGGCGTGAATGATTTTAAATATTTCTTTTTTCGTAATAGGATATGTTGTGAAATTGTACCACTTGTTGTCAATATTGGGCTTCAGTTTGTATTCTTGTTTCCATTCTGGCCATTGGGTGATTGTTTGAATATTTATTTTTATTGTTCAAAGATGAAAATATGCTCTAACTGTGTCTTTGATCTGGAATGGTTCAGTTATGATCCTTGGGATGGTGTCTTCTGTTATTATTTTGTTTAGGGTGATATGTCAATGTGGTTTTTCTAAAATACTATTGATCATTGTGTGTTTGTTGCTGTTCATATATTGTAGTCCCTGGATATTGCTGTTATAATTCTTTGTTTTGTTTTGTATTTGGTAATTATTTGGTGTGCTGTTTTAAGTTTGATTAAAATTGAGTTGAGTTCTTGGATCCAGTTGTTAAGTTCTACATTCTGGGTAGTGTTTATGCTAATGGTTAATAATTTTGCTATTTGAGGAAAGGTTGTTTGTAGAGAAATTGTTCACTCTTATAATTTGGTTATGTTGAAGTTGTAAGGCACCTGTTTTACTTGGTTTTCTAATTGGAGAAGTTTGAGTATATCGGTTATTTTGTTGAGAATTGGAGTGGGTGTGATCTGGTCATAGGTAAATCTACTACGGTGTTTGATCTTTTTAATGAATTTGTACTTTTAGAACCGCTTCATTTATAGTAATTATTTCATTATGCAAATTTTTATCAGATTGACAAATTGCGATAGCAAATGCCATTTGTTCAGTGGAGGGGTCTCCTCTAGACCAAACTTTTTCAAAAATGAGTGCCATTATGCTCTGATTCTTCCCTTCTGAAAGTTTGTGAAGATTATTGTAACATTCAGCTGTCATGCGTAACTACTTCCATGTTATAATTTCAGCGGTCAATGCACTGGTGTTGATTATATCGAGTGATCCTTCACCAAAAACTGAAAACATGGCATCGCAAACCTTTGAAGCCGTAGTCCCACAGATAGATCAGTATTGCTTGATGAGCTATTAAATAAAATTAAAGTGTTAATAATTTAAAATAAATATATATGATTTATTGAACTTATTTCTTGGTGAATATGCTTTTTATAGTATGTTTTCCATCGTTTTCTTGAAAGTTCTTCGTAGAACTCTGAATGTTCCCTTTGGAAAAATTCTTCGATTTGCTTGTGAAAGTCTTTAGATTCCATGTATATTTTTTCTTTAAACAATTCTTTCGCAATTTCCTTGACCGCCTTCTAATAAAATAAAAAATATATTATTGAAGTTCTCCGAAGATCTTTAACTTATAACTTACATCAATAAATTCTTGTTCAATAATTAAATACGTACTCACGTAAATTTCATTTTCAAGGCGGGTGTCCTTTTCCTCTACACTTTTTTGCTTTTCTAGTAACTGATCCATTTTCTTATGGAGGGCTTTATTGGGCTCCAAAATTCTCTCAAGAAATCTATCATGATCTAAACAAATAGTTAGTATTTAATTATATATGTGCTGTGTTCTTTTAATATACCTAAAGTTCCTTAATACATCCAAGCCAGACATGACGCAGTTTCATGGATACTTCTGGAGGTTTATGGATACTTGTGGAGAATGTCTATATTTCATCGAGCGGTGGTATTTTTCTTAGGGTTTCGACATGACCATGAGACTTCAAAGAACTTGATGCCACTTCGAAGACCCGCGAAGAACTTCTATTTCATTTTTTTTTCACCGGAAGTTTTATCTGAAATAATGTATTGAAACATGTTATATGTTTCTTGTCTTTTATTTGATATTAAGAAAATTGTGAAGAACCTTAGAGGCTTATATAACACAAATCCCAAGAAATTATGTTACTTTATGACTATATACAAATCTTGGTCACTATTCAAAAATAACTTTATGGTTATAAATTTTATTAGTTTGCTTAAAAAATAAAGTAATTTGCTTTGAAAATGTAATTATCAAAATGTTGATTTGATAATTTATAAATTAAAATTTTGATTGGTTATGGTTGAACAATACTTTTTTGTTATACATTATAAATTTTTGCAACACTTTTTGAAATTTTCTTTTTTGAAAATTTTCTTTTTTTGCGAAAAAATGAACCCAAAGCACAGAGTTTTAAAGCACAACATGCCTCCCAAGACTATTTTAAATAGAAACACTCAAATACAAGTACAAGCAACTCTTAGTTCGTCCAAAAACCCAAAAAACAACACTGAAAACATGGAGCTTGATAATCAACAAACTCCTCACAAAAACACCGCTCAAACAAGACTTTGTAGTACTGCGAACTCTTTCAACAGTAGCAAAAACATAAACAGCAACAACACTATAGGCAGTCACAACAACAGTACCTCTATCAATATTTCAACAAGCTTTGTAAACAATATTACCCCCTCTTCTTCCAAACTCAACCAAAACACACTCAGAATAGTGACCAACTTGACAAACGAAGAGGATAACAGCACACCTTCTACCCCATGAGGTTTCAACGACGAAGAGGACTTTATTGATGACTGGATTAAGGAAGTCCAATCGAACTCCAAAATTGACCAATAAACACTACAAAAACCTTCCCAAAACACTGACGACATATCAACTTCCACTCAACACAACAACCAAGGACCCACTGATTGGTCCACTGAATACAGCAGAAACGGTTCAAAATGTTTATTCCTATCAATGAAGTCCCAGGTCAGGATGATAACAGTAGACTTAATCTCATCAAAAAATTTTTGTCTCACCTAAAATCATTCACATCCATCAGACTCAACAAGTTACAAGATATCAATAACATTATAATCCTATTTGGAGCAGAAAGGGATGCTAAAAAGGTCAAAAACATTAAAATCGACGATAATACCATTATATATATGCAGCCTGCACCAGTTTACAATAGTATTGAAGCTAAACACAAAACAATCAGAGCATGGGACATTTCCTAAAATGTATCTCAGGCAGATGTCCACGCTGCTCTTTCCAAATATAGTGATATAAAATTCATCAAAATGCAAAACATTGGCATGTGGCAATCAGTCAATATAGAATTTCACAACCAACAAGATTTTGACAAAATCAGTAACATATGGATAATCCAATTCAGAAGTGACTTGATTAGAATATTCCTCTTTCTAAACACCAAACAAATCAAAGAAGAAAGAAACAAATTCATGCTTAAACTCATCAACCTTTCCTCAGGTACAATTGACCATGACCTAAAAGAAATAATTAATGAAACGAAAGCATAAACATGCTACATTTCCAGAACTACACAGGGATATGCTAGTAAAAGATTTGCTATTCTCAGCTTCAAAAATGAAGAACTCCTTACACGCACAAAAAATATCAATGCCATAGTTGGCACCACTGAACTAACATGGGTGAACACCACAGTCAAAATCTGCAACATCTGCTTCAATACAGAACACCTTGTCAAAGAATATCCCATTAAAGCCAGACAACAAGAACGCACTCAACAGAAACAACAAACAACAAAAGATTTGGCCACCTTTATGCTTGATACAAATCAGCAGGAACAAACAACAGGCCTAGACAAACAAAGAAAACATCAAGCACAACATCCTTTGCAGATGCTGTCAAAGGAAAAAGAAGAGAAACCACATCAAACACATCTGACAATCAACAACAACAAATGCCAACAATTGAAAATCCCACACTCAGGGACATCTACAACATTCTAAAGCACATGCACTCCGAAATCAACAATATTAAGCAAGACCTCTCCAATCTAAATCAACGCATCGATGACATGGAAACTGATATCCAAGAGCTCTACACTTCAACAGAAGACACAGACAACTTCATTGATGCAGATGATAACAACAAAGAAATAGACGACAACATCAGCATCAGTTCCAGTACCTCAAGAAAGAGAAGGGCCACCAGTCCAGCCATGGACATCAGGGCTAAACAGGCTTGACTCACAAATCAAATAAACACACTTGACAGCTCTATGCAGCAAGTTGTGACATCAATAGAACAACTCATTGATTCTCAAATCACACAAACAGATTTCAACAACACAATTCCCAGAAACTAATAATCAATAAGTACAAACCAAATATCAGAATGAAGTATTCCACGTACATTCAAGAAACAAGATCCTACATCTTCACCTTTCAATAATACACATATTTCACCCCCAAATCTATCCCACAAAACACAAACAACCGATTTCTCTCCTCCAACAACTACAATTTTAGAATCTAATTTGATAAACACTTCTAATAACACACCCACAAGCGATTCACAACACATTACTACAAATTCATTTGTGAACACAACCACTATCAATATCATCAATTTCCCAAATACACACGACACACAACACTCAACAACTAATTTATAGATCAACAACACCTGGCATATCTGCACCAGAAACATACAAGGACTATCCAATGAAACAAAACATCAACTATGGTTCCAATACTGTCACAACAACCTATGGGATATAGTCATCACAACTGAGACAGACGGCAATACAGAAG
>CAJVPT010007375.1:0-10120 GCA_910592055.1 Acaulospora colombiana
ATTATGTATCCAAAAAAAGGTCACTGAAAATTTTTAATTAATCTTTTTAATACTTTCAAAAATAATTACCCATATAAGAAATATTACTGAAAATTATTATACTATATTTCTAATAACTCTATATGATAAAGGCCTCTTTATAAGAAATAAAATTATTAGACCTTTTATATATATAAAAAAATAAATCAATATACTGTAAAAAAAATATCTTCAATACAATAACAAGCCAAGCCTTTTATAAAAGTTTAGATCACAAGTTCAAGATATTACTTGAACTTATAAGAATCCAACCAAGACAAAAAGAAAAATTAAGCAAATAAACTATGGAAATCTTTAAAAACTATTATATAAAATAGTCTTTAACAAGCTTACAACTAAGAAATCGATACCATCTAAAAAAAGAAATCATAAATACAATCCTGGATTTGTTAATTACAAAAAAGCCTTGCAATTAAAAGATTTTTTCAATAAAGTAAAAATATTAAAAAAAATAAATAAGCTATAGGCCCTTAGCTTAATTATAGAAAAATATAATAGAATTTATAATTCAAATCATTAAATCATAAACTATTGTTTTGTTTTGTTTTAATCCACAATTAGGCCAATATAGTTTGTCTATTTTTTTTTTTTTTTAAATGCAAATGAGCAATATATGCTAGTTTTTATTAGAAAATTAATTTATAAACAATTACATAAATAGTTTTTACAAGATTAGCTACCAGATAAAATAACTAATGCCTATTGCATGGGTAGATCCTTACAAACTCCGAAAACTCATATGAAGAAAAGGAAAAATGATAAATAATATCTAGCTACTAGTTTATTGTTGATCAATAAGGATGTTCACTAGGATAAATGGTAGTATGTATAATGGTGCAGTTAGGAAATTCAGGTTTTTGTTGTACTAGGCCTGAAAACCAATTTGAATTGAGGTATAGGTCATGGATTTTTTTACTAGAAGCCTTGAACCTGATAAGGCATAATTAGTCTGGGCTGATTCTTTGGAGGGGATAAGCTGACTACAGTTTTTGATGGAGTTTTGAGAGACAGTTAAAACAAAAGGAAGTTTTATTATTGTTTCTCTTGAGTTGAGTGATAGTGATATTATCAAGTATCCAGACAAGAGCTCTTGGTTAGTCATTTACTCTTTAATTAACAATAAAATAGCAGTTTAGGCTCTCAGCAAGTAGAACCTTACTTTTGATGCTGATAACTAATGTTTTCGCCATTGCATCTCTTCTTCATTCAAATGGCTTTGTAAATGGCTAATGATTATAGAGAGGTGTGCCTAGAACTTTTGAAAGTGTAACTACTTTTGTTACAAATTCACCTCTCCATAATAAGAAATTTTGTTTTGATCTTTTTCATGAGTTAAGCCTACCAACTTGACCAGAGCAAAGGTTTGATATACCATAGGATTGATAGAATAGTTTAGTAGAGAAAGGAGTGGGAGGCTTAGGAAGAAAACCTTGAAAAAGAAAAAAATTGTTCATTGATAGGAAGGGTAAAAACTGAGGGATAAGAATAAATGAAAAAAGAAAGAAGAGGTGGAGGAAGTTTAAGGTGTTAGGAAAAATTAAGAGAAATAAAGGTATTATTGTCTATAACGACTCAGGTATATACAAAGTCTTGCTCCAGGAGTATCCCCTTCTTAAAAGACAGTTCTCTTTGTCTTAGACATTTATCATGTACAAAGTACAGATTTGCTTATACTTCTCTAGGCATAATATTTTCTATGCATCAACAAGTCAGATAACAGAGCCTCGTATGATATTAGCACATCTTAGACTTTGTCTGCTGCATAGTTGTTGGCCTCGTATGGAGTAAAGAAGAAGGAAGAGAAAAAGAAAACTTTATAAAAAAAAAATTTTCACGAAGTAGAGAGAAGTAGAAAAGAGTTTTTTTTTTATTTGTAAACATATTTAATATTTATTATTCACATATTAACTCACCTATCTACAAAGTTTAATCTTTTTTAGATACAACTTAAGGGATGATATTTCACTTTCTTTGTGACTTGGATTATTCTCTAGTCATTCAGATTATTGCCTATAGCTTATCATTGTAAATCTCCCAAAGTTCTAACTGTAATTAAAAATTAAACAATTTAAAATCTTTGCTACTTATTATATTTTCTATATTGCCTTGTGACTTCATTTGTTCTGAGTCTTCTTTTTTTTCTATTATATTTTTGAAGGGAAGAATAGAAGAGTAATTGACTTTCTTAGGAACTTGATCTATTTTTCTAGTTATATCAGCTAGTACTCTAAGTCTTTTGAATTTGCTGATAATTTCTTAATTTTTGTTTCTATTCAATAGTAATACTACAGTATTTGTTTCAGACTTTCTTCTTGAAGGTCTTCATTATTTTTTTTACAAAATTTATTAATAGTCTCTTGCTAAGATCTTAAAGGCTTTGAGATGTTCTTCTAGGATCTTGGTTTTATCTCTGTATATAAAGCCACAGACTATATTATATAAACTTTTATTCTATTATTTAATGTCCTGAATCTATTTCCCTGTTACTCTTTTAACTTTTGCCTGGCTCTTGTTAGATAGATTTTTTGTTTTCCTAATATTCTTAAGAATTTTACTTTAAAGTTTGTTTCATATAATTGATCTTTTATTTTGGGTCTTGAAATATTCAAAGAGATGTTTTAAGGTTTCCTCTTGTGATTTGCATATTGAACATGTTTTGTTTAAACATAAGTCTGGTTTTCTTTTCTGCATTACTTGAAGAGTAGAAAGCTTATTATGGGTTAGATTTATCAGAAAACTCTTGTTCTTGTTGATACTAAAAAAAGTGTAAAAGGTATTGTATAGATTGAATTGTCTTCAGAAAATTTGCTAGTTTATTTTTTAACTAGGGTATATCTATCAGTCTTAAATATATTTTTGCTCAGTCTAAGCTAGTTCTATTTTTTTTATGTTTCATTTTTTAAAAAAATCTCTAATACTGATATTAATAGTATATTTCTTTTAAGCTACTATTGTAAGAATTTGATCCAAATTAGGTATTTATTGCCAAATCAAAGGATTTTCTCTTCTGACCTGCTTTGCTAACCTATCTATTATATTGATAAACTTATTGTCTTGATGGATCTTGATCTTTTCAAGTATGAGGCAAAGGTTTTTCTTTTGTATTAAATCTTTAATTCAGTTCTATAGTGATCAGTTGATCATTTTAATCTATTTCCTTATAGAAATAAACTTTTGTGGCTAGATTGTCTTTCATATATTGATAGCTGCACTACAATCAGATCATAAACTATTGTATCTAATATAATATTTTTAATATATTATGGAGATTTTTTAAAAAAAATATTCAAGATACAATAGAAGGTTTCAAATTTATATGTCAAAGATTAAAGAGAAAAAAAAACAATAGACATTATTAAAACTACTCTAGAACGATAATATAAATTTTGAGAAACAATTAAAAAAGAATAGTTAATTCTTTAACAAATCAAGTTAGAAATAAAATAATACTTAATAAAGTTAGGATCAAGTAAGGTGATATCAAATATATTACAACACAAAAGAAGAAAATTGAGAAAAAATAAGATAAAATTACCTAGAAATATTTAAAAAGGAAAAGCCAGTTATTAAAGTCTATCAGAAAATTGAAAAAAGAAGTATAGCTTTAGAAAATATATTCAAGAAGCTTTATATAATAATCTGCTTAAACTAATCTTTTAAGAAGAATTAAATAAAACACTTTGTATATTCACAAATAATAAAGTTTCAAAAAGATTTCAAATTAGTTATAAATATTAAAAAGATTAAACTAGGAAGAAAATAAAATTTAAAAAAAAAATACTTTATAAATTTCTAAGATAAGAAGTTACTTTGATACAATAGAAACAAAGCCATATATATTTTATAGCTAAACTAAGACCATTTAATTATAAACTAACAAATACTAGACCTATTATTTTATTAGAGATCACAAGAAAATAGTTTATCAAAGTCTTTACTAATAGAATAGAAAATATTTATAAGAGCAATAATATTCTTAAAGAATTTAACTATATAGGGCCATCAGAAGAAAATAAAGTAGAATTGATTTTAATACTTAATAATATTTGTGAATATACCAAAAAAAACAAAAAGAAACTATAAATACTTTTTTAAAATACAATTAATATATATAACATGATTAGTCTAGATATATTGATAAAAGTAATTAAAAAAATTAAAGTCTCAGAAAAATACATAAAGGTTATAATGAGCTTCTTTCAATATAGAAAATTTTAAGTAATATATAAAAATGATCTCATAAAATCAATAATAACTAGAAATGAAATTGATAAAAAAAAATCATTTATCATTATTATAAAAAAATTTTTATGATTTTTTATTTTACAAGATTCAAAATGATATATAAAGAAGATATAAAATATTGGTTACTTAGAACCCAGACCTAAAAGGATATATCAGTAGAAGACTAGAATTAAGATATGTAGCAATAACCTTTATAAATAATACTATATAGATAATAAGATCCAAAAAAAATATAGAAAATATTCTAAAAGCTGCAAGAATTTTTTATAAGGCTAATGACTTTCAAATTAATAGTAACAAGTTAGTTTTAATAGCTATCAATAATCCTAACTCCTATCCCAAAGAAGTTCAAACAGGTACCAAAACAGAAGTGATTAAAAAACTTGATAGAATAGAATAAGACAGATTTTTAGGAATTTGAATAAACAATTAAAAAATTATTATCAAACTTAAAGAATGTGTACTTAATGAAATCAATATAGTAATTAAAGCTTTGAATAATAAAAAAATGATAAACAAACAAGTTTTCTATATTTTAAACAGAATATTAATATTTAGAATAGAATTTAAAATACAACATAGTATACTGTTTTAAAAAATGTGTTAATTATATAGATTTATATAAAATAGTATAATTTATCATCCAAAGATTTTCAATTTGAAAAATATTTGAATGTTGCAACAAGAAAATCAAATAATAAAACTATACAATAAATTAAAAAATTCTGAATCAGTAGAGATCATAATGATTATCAGACTCAAATTAAAAATTGAAAGCCTCTTTATTTATTAATATATAAATTATTAAATTATTTATTAGATAAATATAATTTATACTTCAAGTAACTAAGTTAACTAGATAATCTTTTAAAGTTGAAAATTATAAGACATCTTTGAATGAAGTAAGGAAAGCAGTTTGATTAAAGAACACCTTATATCAGAAGAATATAAAAAAGCTATACTATTATTCAAAAACAATAAACTAATATATATAGATCAAATACTGGATCAAGAAACTAAGAAAATAGGAGATTAGTAAATACTTCAACTTCTATAAAACACAAATAAAGGATATATTATTGGATGATTCCAAATTATAATCCAAAACCTTTTAGAAGAATAGCATAACAATTTATAAGAACATGAAAAGAGAACTATATATATAAAATAGGAATTATATTATATTATAATAAAGCTTAATTATAATAAATAATATAAATTATGGATAATAATAAGAAACAATAAAAATCAGATAACTTAAGAAAACAAGTTTATAAAAATGCACTGGATTCTCAAGTATAATTCAAAACAATGGTTGTATTATAAAAAGAGAAATAAAAAAGATATATATAATATTATACTTTAATACAAGAAAATTTACTTGAAGATAATAATAAGTCCCTAAAGTATTTAGTATATAAAATTTTCAAATTATATAGTACACTCTTTCCCGATTACTTGAGGTACAACAACCTCGGTAACAAGGAAATGGCCTCCAACACTAGAAACTCCAAGGTTTCGCAACTCAAACAACAAAGAATAGAAAGGCAGCAAAGAGCAGAGAGAAGGAGTAGAGAAATTGCCTCCCTTCGTAACCAACCATATGCCAAGAAGCCCACCAATGATCAGACCAAGACACCATCAACTTCGGTAGCAGAACTCAACCAAGATAGCAAGAAAACGGACCCTCAGGAAGATCAAACGAACACAACTGCTGGCACAACAAGCATGGATATAGAGGTCAGAACCTCTCGAGTAGAACGAACATGGAGTGAACAGATAGAAGAGGTAGAAAATGACAGCAGAACCTTTCTAGCCAAACACGGACTCCAGATGCTAGGGGAGTCAAACTAGGAATGCACCCAGGAGGAAGGAAACAACTCAGCAGAAGTATGTAACTCTACAACACAGGACAAGCTGACCATCGAAGTAAATGTAAAGGAGCTATAGACACAGGTGGACCGGAAAAACAAAGTGGCTTGCGCCACCAACAAGCCTAGACTAAAATCACCAGTCAACCCTGAAGTTTGATATGAAAGAGAGAGATTCAAAGTGGAAATCGATGCCAATGTCACCCCAGGTTCGAACAATGATGCAAAAATCCTCTACTTAATAAAGATACTTAACTCCCCCCAGGACTCATCGTAATCCGCAGCGAGCACAGCAAGGAAGGTACCCGAATCGTCGCGATCTTTGGGGATCAACAAGCAGCAGATGACGCAATGAAAATGGAGTTACCAAATCTACGTGACAACAAACTCACACATATACAGATTAGCAGACAAATGATCGAAAAGAGTAAATCCATAGTAGTCTGGGACATACCTCTGAACACAAGGCTCATGGAGATCAGGCAGTACTTTACCAGATTCGGTAACATATCAGGAATAAGTATGAGAACACAGAACTTGTGGCAGTGTGTCACAATCACTTTTGAAGATGAGAAGGTCAAGGAGGAACTAGTCAAACAGCGTAGCATCCTCATTAAAGGGGATGCGGTTAGAATAAATGATGCTAACTGATCCGTGGACCAGATGAGGGAATGGCACAACATAGTGGCCAAATTGGTCAACCTGCCCCCGGGCACTATAGCATGAGACTTGAAATAGGCCCTAAGTGAGATGAAAACATGTACATGCTACATACCATGTACATGCTCAACAAGATATTGATCAAAGAAATTTGCAGTCGTAAGTTTTGAAACAAGGGAAGATCTCCTCAGAACCAAGGACTTAACCTTCACTCTAGGTGAGACTATCATCTCCCTGACACCCATTAACATACCTTTATGCTCCATCTGCGATGCAGCAACACACCTCGTCAGAGACTGTTCTATTAAAGAACGAAGAAAACAATGGAAGGACTTCAACCATATCCAGACCAAAAAGTATGGACAAATTTATAGTAAATTCAAATCGGCCAGAATAGGCAGTCTTAGAGCAGACTCTTTCCCAAACGACAAGAGAAATAGCAGACCCACACCATATGCAGTGGCTGCACGAGTAACTGGCAAACAACAGGATAGGGCAAACTAGGAACAGACTTAGCACAGGTGGCAGAAACAGCCCCTCCACTAATCAAGGCATACACAGCAACTCCCAGATATCCGCGAAATCATGGCGATGCTCAGGTCAATACAGAAAGAGGTTGCGAGCCTCAAGGAGATGGTAATAGATCTGAACGAAAGGGTCACCAACATAGAAGCATTTAATCAGGAATACTATGATGAGATGAAACAAGATTTTGAAAACAATGGAAAAGAGCTGGATATATCATGAAGGAACAGCACCAGCAACTCAGAAGTTCACTCCCAAACCCAGGAAACAGCAGATATCTGTACAAGACAACAGCAAATCAATAAAACGATGGAGGACATGCAAGCAAATATGCAGAGGACACTTGAGGCCATAGGCTCCCTAACAGATAACCAACAACAAGATCAATAACAATCATATGTCTGATAAACTCAACGATCGAGAAATTTTTATGGACATCGGTCAGAACTACGGAACAAACAGTATAGGAACATCGAACCTAGTAAACATGAGTTTCACAGTACAGATTGTAACCTCAAATACAAGAGGCCTTAACAAAGAAACAAACAGAACTTCTTGGACAGATTTATGGCGGGAAATGAATTGGGACATCATCATTAGCACTGAAACAAACGGGAAAGACTGCACATCAAAATTTTGGAGAATGAAAGAATACGAGTGCCACTGGACCAATTCAGATCAAAAGCAAGGTACGGGTGTGGGGGTGGCTCTCAGACTTAAACTGGCAAAAAGGATAGTAAACAAGGAATCCATAAAAGGAAGGGCAATCATGCTGGACCTGGCATTTTCATAAAAGAAATACTTAAGAATTATAGGTCTGTACTCACCAGCAAAGCATTTAGACCGATCACATTTCGAGAAAAAGATAACAAGGTGGCTTAATTCAAGCTACAAAACAAATTGGGAGACTATAGTGGCAGGTGATTTTAATGATATGAGCATGCCCTACATGAACAGATTCTCAAGCAAGTACCACCGCTTTGAGAACAAGCTGTCGACAAATAGCATAGTAATTAACAATCTCAAGAATCGAGATATGCTAGACACATTTCGATCAGCAAATCCTCAGAAAAAAGAATACACATGGGAAGTTGAAGTGGGAACGGCAAGCAAAATTGACCAAATATGGATCACACAAAATGGACACGCAGAACTTCTCTCCACAGAAATCAAGAACGAGTACAAACAGATGTATGAGAGTAACCATGGAATCGCGATCGCTAAAATACAGCTGTTTCTTCTTCTTCTCAAGAAGAAGAGAAACATTTAAAAAGCACCCAATGCCCAATACAACTGGTCAGGCACAAGCCCGGCACAATGAGAGAGGTGGACAAGACACATAGAAAAGAAGATGGAGGTCTGTAAAAGACCACTTGAGCCCAGAACAGACGTCAATAAGCTATAGGATAGCCTAAGAAAGGCTATCCTCAAGGCAACAAGCCTATATATACCAAAGTTCAAGCAGAAACAAGTCAAGACATGGAACAGACAAGAAACTTACACGAGGGTCATATCGGTCAAGTTGATTGGATTAAGACAACTCAAGAAACTCTTGGCTGAAGTAGTGAACAAAAAGCCTGGGACCGAAACAAGAGAAAGAATCACAAACCTTGCACGAAACAATGGACTAGAGTTATCGGACGAGCTAGAGAGCCCAGGGGACTTTGAAGCAGCCAGAATCAGGGTAATTGAAGAAATTAAAAACATCAAGCTCAGTTCACACAGACAGCAGTGTAAAGAAAACGGTGTAAGAATTAAAAAGGCCATCACCAACTGGCTAAATTGATTTGCCGCAGACAAGAAGAGGATGATAGACAGTTTCCTTGAAAGGGAAAGATGGAAGATCAAGTTAGACAAGTTGATAGTTAAGACCAACGAACCAAACATCATCCTAGACGAAGAAGAAATCAAGGCATGCGTATAGAGCCATTTTGAAGAATGGATCAAGAAATCTCCCCAGATCGATCTCCATAGGAATGGCAAGAGGAATACACACCCCTACAACGAATTGATCCAGATTGGTATGAAGGAGTCACCCAAGACTTCTCGATGCTGGAAATAACTAATATCATATCGAAGACAAGCAAAACATTAACACCCGGCCCCTCACAGATCCCATACATAGCACTGTATCACCTTGACCCGAAGGTGATCAGGAGTCTGAAGACAGTCTTCAACACAGTCCTCCAAAAAGGAGACATGCCTGCTGAGTGGAAAAGAGGAACAATATATCCAATTCCGAAGACGTATGACTGAAACAATGATCTTACCAAGGTTAGGCCCATTATACTGCTGGAATCAGTCAAGAAAATCTTCACCAAAAGACTGGTCAACAGGCTGTCCAAAATACTAACAAGACATGAAATATTGTCAGAACACAACTGGGCAGCATTACCAGGGACGAGCACTTTGAAACCTATTTTTGCGATCAACTCAATCATTGAAAATGTGAGAGAGAACAGTAAAGAACTATGAATTCTCTTCCAGGACATGAGTAAAGTATATGACAATGTGGACTTGCATATCTTGGTGAAAGCCATGTGAAGGATCAAGTTCCCGGAGTCCCTTATCAATATCATTACAGAGGGCTTCAATGACCAGAAAAATACAGTAATTACAGGGGTGGGAGTCACCGACCCATACACAGTCAGGAATGGAATTGATCAAGGAGATGCCATATCACCACTCCTCTGGCAAATATATTACGATCCATTAATCAGCAGAATTAGCAGGATGCATGGATACAGAAGCGTAAATAAAAATTATGAAAGGACACAACT
>CAJVPT010007376.1:0-10120 GCA_910592055.1 Acaulospora colombiana
TCTTATGGAGCTCAGGAAATGCATTCCTACTGCAGATCGATGGGATTGAACCAGGATCTTGTGATCAGCGACCTGGGCGTGCACCCACTGCACTATAGACCCACAGGTCAAAATGGATTTTATTTAGATTTAAACTTATAATAATATTATTGTTAACCAATTCTCAGCAATAAGACTACTATGACCTTTAGCAGCAAAAGCAGAAATACTAGTAATATTGTTAGTACTCTATACTTTATCTCAAGATACCAATATCATTATCTTTACAGATTGCAATATAGCTATTAAAATATAGAATACAATATAATCACAATAGTTTATATTATTAAGAAAATGAATCAAAACAATCAACTTATTACTTTGGACAAGAATAAAAAATCTAGTTAAAAAAAATTTTATACCTTGATACTAGAAAAAGTTCATGCATATAAAAAAAATTATTTTAATAATATGATAGATACACTAGTAAAATTGGCTAAAAATGAAAATTCAATAGAATGGCAGCATATATAAAAAATATGTATAATCTTCTCTATAGCTATATGGAAAGGTCTGACCATTGGCATTGATATCTGAAAGTTCATTAAAAAATAGAATCAAAGAAAGATCAACCTTAACTGAAGTAATCAAAGATAAGTCTAAAATAAATAGAAAAAACAAAGATAAACTGAACAGTCTTTTGGAGCCAGTTTAATATATATTATATATTTCCTATATCTTTCAAGAATAACAAGAACAAAAGTTTTTTGGTGAATCTTACTTATAACAAGTTTCCTATATTATAAATACTCAAGAAGTGAAAATCAAAAGTATATAAAACAACTACTTGTATTAAATGTGAAACTCATGAAAAGATAATTAATTACTTGTTTTTGTGTTTAACAATGAGCTTAAAAAGACTAGATATCTGAAAAAAAGCAAGTAAAAAGTTGATCCAATATATTATTAACCAAGTAGAGATTAAGGACAAGGATTAAGAAGCTATTTATCAAGTAGTCTATATATGGTTTGATGAGATATAGCAATAGGAACAAAGTCTTTTTAAAATAATATATAGATATATATATAAAGATAAAACAAGAGATATTGAAAATTTCCTCAAATTATATTATAAGATAAAACCACTTATCATAAAAAAAGTATAGAAAGATTGTACCAATAAATATGAAAGAATTTTTAAAAAAAAATCAGAAATGACTATTGCAAAGCAGTAATTGAGTGGAAAAAAACTTTGAATATTGATAGAAAATCTAAATAATACTAAATTCTAAAGAAGAAGTGTACAATATAGAAAATTCAAATAAAGAGGATAGCTTTTCATTAGAAAAGATCTTATCTAAAGAACAATCCAAAGATATAAATATTAAGGAGATTATTGAAAGATGAATAATAAAAGGGAAAAAGTGATTAGATATTGATTTGCTATTTAGAATTTTGGGTAATTTACAATAATGATTTGTAAGCAATGAACTTGATAGCTAAAGGATAATCCAAGTTATTAAGAGAACAAAATATTATTCCTTAAGTTGTATCTAGAGAAGTTAAACTTCTAAAACAGATGAACTATTATGTGAAAGTTTTTTAAATAATATAATAATTTTAAATACACAATAAAGATAAGCTATGTCAACTTGACAAAGGATCAAAAAAAAAAAAAATAATTTAAAAAAAAAATTTTTTTTTTAATATTTTTAATTAATATTTATTAAAAATTATATAACAATTAATAAAAAGGAAAATATTAAAGTTTTAAAAAAAATTGTATATCAAAAATTTTGAAAAAAAAAAAAATAATAATAATAAGTTTTAAATAATATTATATACAATATAAACTTTATAATATTTGAAAACATAATTACAAAATTAATTATTAAAGTTAAAATTTATAATAAAAACAATTGATTCCGAATTTTTATAAGCCACTGTTTAAAATGAACTTTTTATCAGACTTTTTTAATTGAATCAAATCTATTAGTTTAATTCATTTTCTTTAACTATTCTTTGTAAACATTTTAAAGTATAAAATTATATACCTGTATAGGAATTTTTATTAATAATTTATTTATATATCTTTTATGATTGATGTTTAACAAAATTTTTTGTTCTTGCATATATATATATATATATATATATATATATATATATATAGTATACAGTATAATTTAAATAATAGCACTCTATTACAAGCATCTGATCTTCAGGAATTCTCATTTTCTTAATTGCATTAATATGTTTACCTCAAATAGACCTGCTAAGTTGGAATCCATTTAAAATGGGTGACAGACCGTTGATCGCCAGATTCTCCTCGGCGCCTGATTGGGGATTAGCTACCTTGCTTTTATAATACGAAAGCGCTTCATCAAGAGGTAAATGATCGGTGAGATTTCTGTAATTTTATGAATAGAAGAAATAATTAATAATATTCAATGAACGTTCTCTATCACGCTTGACAAATTCGCAAATCTTTCCTACATTCTCGGTGCCACATTTAAACAGTGTCTGGCGTCAAGATGTAAATCCATAATATTTGAATTGTGTGCGCCTGGACTGAACGCCACTCGCAAGGAATATTCCTTATCTCCGGTTGTACCACGATGTCGTTCGTAAAGTTCAAATGTTATTTGGGTAAGATCTTATATATTTTAAAAACATACATTAGCAGAGAGTTTGTTAGCTACCATCTCAACTGTATAAAGTGCAACCATATTGGTGCTTACAGTCCAGTTCCGGTATGTCACGCCTAGAAATCCTTGTAGGAAGGCCCGACAAGAATACAACATTCAATAATGTATGTACATGGGACTCTAGAATAAGAAATTTATTCGAGTAAATAAAAACTACGATATAGTTTCCTGGTGTCGACAAGAAGTGATAATATCCTATGAGCTCACCTTTTGTAAAATATAGTCGGGTGCACGGGGTTAAACTCGATTTTGATTCCTGAATTGGTGCGAGTAGAAATTGAAATTATTATATTTTATCAACAATAAACTATTTATATTGCGACATTAAAAATACCTCCAAGTTTTTTATTATATCTTGCAGCAACGAATTTGATGTTAGCAGGCCGATTTGAAGTTTTTCTTTATTATTGATTCCATACTCTTGCGGGGCCACAAAATCGAATAAAACCTTGGCGTGCTGATATAATTCTTTGATCATGAATTTATTACGTCCGCTTCGGGCAGTAAAAATTGTTTCCAAAAATTGTCGATTATGCAACGAATCGTACTTGATCGAATCGTAAAGCTCGGAAACTTTGCTTGCATCAAGTTTTTGACGATCGACGTCGCAGAAGTCCTTGAATAATTTCTCCCAACGTTCTCGGAAAAGCAATGGATTCTCGGAGCAACACCAACGCAATTGAATGTTTTCATGTTCCATGCACTCAAAGTTTTCCTGCATTATTTGACGAAGACTTTTCATCATATCTATAACCTCTTGAATCATTATATGCGGTTCAGGTCTGTCGCTTGGCCATGCGATGTCCATTTTAGACGCCTCTCCGGGTTTCAAAAGATTGCACAACTGACTCTTCACGATGTCCATTTGTTCCTTAGCTGAATTACTATCATCCAACATCTCCTTGCGAGTCTCAATAATATCTTCCGGAATATCGTTGATGTCCAAAAATGATCGGACGAATATTTCAGCTATTAAATTGAGGCACAAATTTCTCATTAGATTCCTTGCTACTCACAATAGCTTCGAGAAGGTTTGAGCTATACCACAATGATCACCCCTCCTGGACGATATCTTTTCAAAGGAATTATTCCTTCTTTTTGCCATTATAAAATACATTTTAATTATAATTCCATAAACATCATTCCCTTTCATAATTTTCGGAATGCGTACGCAATTAATTCTTCATGTACTTAAGATTCAGTCGATATTTCTTGAGGTAGTGTCCGCCGAAGATTATAATTTCATAAAGAAAATAAATTCATTATATTGAAACATACCGGTTGCAGTAACTCGCCGTTCTGAACTCGTGTACGTTTTAATGTCGTTAAAAACATCCCTGTTTAATATCAATAAATCTTTCCGTAAATTTTCTCCCAAATCTCGCGACTGATATCGAGCCGAATGTGTGAACTAAAATAAAATCAGCGAAAGGGTGTGTTCATTCCAAAGAATTAAACACATATGGAAGTAGTAACTTACAGAATGCTAATTACCTCACCGCCCCACTTAGTAATGAGTTGAAGTTTTACAAACTGTCCATTGAGATAAGAGGGTTTTATTTGTACTTTTGTTCCAGGAAGATCACCTTTCATTTGTAATACTGTCTTGAGTTGATTCAATTTCCCCAAATCCTCACATCGTAATTGTATGGCCTTATCTACTGCATTCGAAACTTCTTTTAATTCATGTTCCTTTCGCAATATAACTTCTTCGGTTGAACCATCCAGTAATTCAACGAATGGATTGCTTCGAAAATTAAATTTCATTTTTTGCTTTGGAGTACGATCAGCGTGTCGAAACACCGATACAAAAGACTTAAGACGCCAAGAATTTTCAAAACGAAGTTCGTTGGGTATTGCATCGATACTGACTTTTCGCTTCCGAACAGCGTTCAGAAACATAGTCCTTAGGATACGTGTGCAATTACTATAATATTCATCATTACCCTTTACAAAAGACCAACCATTTACATCGATGACATAAGATTGCCCGTTAACTCTAAGTAAATCAAATCCGCACACAGTTTGGCCAAAGGCCAGAGCAATGTCGCTCGCGATCTCTTTCTCTTCGGGTGTGAGAGTTGTGACATAACGAACCTCCTTCCCGTCATTATTGCGTCGAACCAATCCGTCGACAACCGGTGATTTTCGTGTCTCTGCATGAGCATAATTAGGACCAATCGTGTAAACCTTAACGTCTTCGGCATTATCGACGTCCATAAATTGTTCGTAAATGTATGAACCATCGGTACGCGGTTCCCGCAAAAGCGGATCGAACTCGCTTGATTTGTTGGCCACCTAAAAAGGACAGGTGGTTGACCTTTAATAGATAATCGCGTGACATAATAGTCTCTCTTCGCAAATAGAAAGGATGGTAATTACCTTTCGAAAAAGTCGACGACCGCCTCCACCCATCTCCGAAGAATAATATATGTGTATATTATGATCTTCTCCACTAATAGGTTTTTCAACAAAAGGTTTTCGTAATAATTGACCGTTAACACTGATAGTATCAAAGTCAACCATTTCAACTTTAGCAGGAGGACATGAGATCTGTTTGAGTTGGGTGCCTACATTTTTTAGCACTTGAGATATTACATCTGAATCTATTTTTGGTCCACCATCTCTGCTAGCAACTAACCGTTTCGGAGTTGGTATGCCGAGAACATCAAGCAACATCATAACCAGACGTCTGTCCCATAAAATTTTCTGCATGGGCAAATCGTTTACGCAAAAAGGCTTTCGTAATTTGACATACTCGATAGCTTTGTCCAAGGGAAAACCGGTGGAGAAAAATGAAATAAAAAAATCGCAAATTGGCCAATTCTCAACGTCTAGATACGACAGAATTTGAAAATGCCGAGATAGTAAGGAGATTAAGGATTGGGATACGAAAATTAACGGATCCGTAAATCTCTAACCTTCATCCAAGATTACTTTATCACCAAATATTACAGCCTCAAATTCTTCATGAGCAAGAAGCCTATTCAAGATGTTTCTCATAGGCTTTGAGCGTGCCTTATTATCCATGGCGCAAACTCCTATGACAACTAGAAAAACAAAAGGTGTTTAATAATTGAAATTTTTTCGAGTACGAGAAAGTAGTTTCAAGTGAGTAACGGACATTTTGACCTCATGGGGGTATTAAGGAAAGATGTAGAGGAAAGCATTTGAACAGTGAAAGAATACAAGCGGAGAGAGCGAGCACTCCGACTTATATGACGAAAATCTTCTATGGTTGGTTATCTTGCATACGTTTTTTAAAGTGATTAATCGGATCTCTCCATCAGAATTTACGCAATTGACGTAATGGGGTAATGGGCTTTCATTTATACGCGTTTTATCTACTATTATTGCTTGAAATTGTATGATAAATATTTGCATCGTGTTATTTGTAATTTACTTGATTTGCCAATTAATATTTCTTTAACCGACGAATTACTAATAAGCCCCTTCTGACTTCTAGAATTTATCCCGAGATTTAACTTTATATAGAAATATTAATTAAAATCGTTATAGATATAGGGCTTATGAAATACAAAAAAGTTTATTTTTTTTTTTAACTCAATCATGAGACATATCTACAATGTTGCTTTGACTATCACATGACGACCAACTCGTCGTTAGTTAAAGGATCAATACTACTTCAAAAAATATGAGAAATCCACTAAGCCAGTTCAACTCGGTTCACAAAAGTTTAACTTTAAAAAAATTTTGTATTATAATTATACAAAAAATAGGCATGATTGTTAATAGAATTATATAAGATCTAAAATAAAATAAGGTAGACCTTCTATTTAAAAACTTGATCTCTATTATATTATTGAGATGTTAGAATATATTTTTCAATATGTTTTCAATTGATAATATAGTTTTAATTTATATATTGTTTATTTCATAATTTTTTGTTATTTTTTTAATAACAGTTTTGAATTATAAAAAAACTGGTTTTTTATATTTGTTAAAAAATATCATAATTGTTCTTCAATCTTTAAATATTATCATAAAAATACTACTTTAATAAGTTGATCTAAAAATATGATCTTATATATTCTTAAAGACAAAATAGCTTTTTTATATTTTTTATTATTCTTTAATATTGATTTAATAGGGATAAAGCTTTCTTGATAATTAAGATTTTAATAAATTTATTTCAAAACAAAGAATTCCAAATAATATTTGTAAATAATTTTACAGAGTCCATAGTAACAGAAGATGGAATTGATCAAGAAGAATCTATCTTACCTTTACTTTAAAAAAATTTTTATATTCCTCTACTTTGAAAAATTCAAATAATATTCAAGAAGATATAAAATATCAATTATCTAAAACCCTGATCTAAAAAATCATAATATTAAGAAGTCAGAATCAAGGCATATTATCACAACTTTTATAGATGACATGATATAAATAGCAAAATTCAAGAAAGATATGAAAGGAATCTTGAAAACTATTGTCAACATTCCAATTTACCTCTTAGGAATCAGATGGAGATAGAAAACTAGTATAGGAAAACATCAAGTTAGACTTTTAATGTGATATATAGAAGTTTCTAATTTGAATAATAATAAATAAAGAGGTTTATTATTGGTGATTTAGATAGAAGAAGTAGGTCAATAATTTTGGATTAAAGGTAATTTTATTATTGAATAAATCTTGAGAAGTCTCCAGAGGAAGAATTTTCTTTTTTAAATACATAAGTGAGTTATATGATATTTAAGAATATAAACTAAGATAAATAATAATAATCATTATACTATTAGTTTCGCTGGATTATTAAGCTATATTATTTTAAACAGAACTCAAGTATCCTTCGAAAATAATAGTTATATGTGATAGGATAGGACTATAAAATATTCTAGAATACTTTATACTAAGTTTGCTAATAGCAAAATCAATTATCAATGTTCTAGAAGTATTTTGAAAGATCTTTACTTTCAGGTGACCAAAAGAATCATGATATATTGATCTGAGATACTGGGTTATCCTAGGTACTAGGAAGATCATAAGATGAAATTTTATAGTTCAACACTGTAAAAGCTTTTTACAAGATCAATGATTCTCAAATCAATGATAACAAGTTAATACTTATAACTATTAACAATCTTAACTACTATTCAAAAGAAGTGTATATAAATACTAAAAAAGAAATAATCAAAGAACTTGATAGAATAGAACAATTCTGATTTTTGGAAATCTGGATTAGCAATCAAAAAACTATAATTAAATTTAAAGAATATATGTTTAAAGAAATCAATATAGTTACTAAAACCCTGAAAAACAAAAAAATAATTGATAAAAATAAACTTTTTATATTCTAAATAAAGTATTAATATATAGAATAGAGTTTAGAATACAATACAGCATATTGTCTTGAAAAATATGTAACAAACTAACAACAGTATATAAAAAACTTTTCAAGAATAAGTGTTTTATATAGATTTATATTGAATAGTATAATTCATTATTCAAAGATTCTTAACTTGAAAAGTATCTAGATGCTACAATAAGAAAGTTAAATAATAGATTTATATAATAGACTAAATAATCCAGTATTAGTTAGGATTACAATAATTATTAGGCTAAAGCAAATATAAATCAAATATTAGAAGTTACTTAATTTACTAACTTACAAGTTACTAAGCTATTTATCAAACAATGGCAATTTCTTACTCTATGTAACTAAACTGATAATAAATATAGAAATAACTTTTTATAATTAGAAATGGTAAAAAATATTTAAAGGAAATAAATAAAATAGTCTGATTTAAGAATATCTTATATTAGAAAAATATAAAAAGGCTATACCATTTTTAAGAAATAATAAATTAATGCACTTAGATCAATTATTAGATCAAAAAAGTATGAAAATAAGAAATTGACAAATACTTCAACTAATACAGAATATAAGCAAAGAATCTATTTCAGATTGATATCAGATTATAATCAAAAATCTTTCAGTTAAACATGTATAGTAGCTCACAATAACCTGAAAAGAAGACTGTACAAAATAAAAACTGAAATATCTCAAAATAAGTTTTAATCAAGATAAATAATATAAATTGTGAATAATATGAAGTAATAAAAATAATCAGTTAATTTGGGAAAAATTAAAATAAGTAAAAAAAGGATATAATCCACTAGTAGAATACTTCATCTAATATAGTACTAATAATAACTAAAAGACAAGATTACAAAAATATCTTGGATACTTAGAAGAAATCATACAAAATAATAGCTGCATCATAAAAAAAGATAAAAAAGAAATTTATACAATATCTTATTTTAATAAAAGAATATCTATTAGAAGAACAGAAGAATTAAAAATTCTTAATTTCAAGATAGCACTTGAGAACATTATTGTAAAAAAAATTTATAAAAATTAGAACTCTTTCAAGACTTTTTTTTAAAATAATAAAGTAAATCATGTGAATATTAAAACTTGGAAAGAAATTATAATTAAAGAAAATATTAAATAAGAAGTAAATTTAGATCAGTTAATAGAAATATTTCAATACAATCTAGGATCCAAAGAAAAGTCAACTTTTTATTCTAATGAATTACTTATTAATTATAGTAAATATGCAATAAAAATGGAAGCTATATAGATTCAAATAGGAAATATTAAGAAAAAAAGCAGATTTCAAATAGAAGTAAATAATTAATCTTCTTTTATAAAGGTTAAGTTGTAGCAATTCTAATTATATTTTTAGTAGTTTTTATTAATAACATGATTGAGATTTGTATAGATAGTCAGACTTGTATTACTAAATAAAAAATTATAGAAAAAAAGAATCTGAAAAGAATACATAAGAGATGGCTAAAGAAAAAAAATTGATTTCTATGAAAATAAATAATGAAGTTAACAAAGAAAAAAACTATAAATCTAAAGTTTACTAAAGTCAAGGTATACTCCAATCCTTAGAATAAAAAAGTAGAAGTAGATAACCTAGTCAAAGAAGTTTAATAATATTATAATAAAGAAATACATAGATGCTTTAACCAAAGAAGTTCTAAAAATTTTACAAATTAAATGGAGAAATCTTAATTCCTATAAAATTATTATAAAGATCAGATGACAAAACAAGACCTTAGATAACCCAATTAGGTAGTTTATCAAAAATATGAACAATAAAACAATAGTCTATCAGTGGACTTATTAAAATTGAATAAAGAAAAATGAAGCTATCAGATTTTAGAACAGCAAGTTTATATATGGGAATTGGTAGGGAAAGAATAAAAGATGATTATATATAGGATACTTTTTTTAAAAAATCTAAAAAAAAAAGCTTTCTTATTAATTTTTTTTTTTTTTGAGTACCCATAGCCAGGCTAAATCATTAGTTTATTAATAAAATAAAGACAAAAGTACATTTTCATTCGAGCAGCATAATACATACTATAGCTAAACTATTATTCTAATCTAACTAACTCAT
>CAJVPT010007377.1:0-10120 GCA_910592055.1 Acaulospora colombiana
CCACCACCACCACCACCACCACCACCACCACCGCCGCCGCCGCCAACGTCTAGCGGAGCTCCACCACCACCACCGCCACCACCGTCTAGCGGAGTTCCACCACCACCTCCTCCCCCAGGCTCAGCTCCACCACCCCCTCCCCCTCCAGGTTCGGGCCCACCACCGCCTCCTGCTCCTGGTAAAGGTGGATTAACTCCACGTTTCGGTGCATCAGGTATGTTCATTAATATTTTTAGAGATATGTTGGTTTCTGTTAATTTAACCGATTCATTATTTTTTTTTATAATTTCCAAGCTCAACCACGTAAGGAGCTTCCGTTCGCAGCGAAGAAGAAACTTTTACAGCTTCAATGGGATAAGCTCAACACGCTGTCCATTAACAAGACGTTTTGGGGCCAAGCAAATATGAGTGAAGAAGAGCTTCTTAGATTACTTGGTGGAGAGTTTGGCGTTTTTTCTAGCATTGAGGAACTTTTTGCCGCCAAGGAACTTGCGTTAAAAAGTGAATAATTTCACTATAATTTCAGCTCATAATTCTACTAAATATAATATTGACCATAAACATAATTTACTTTACATACAGAAAAGAAGGCGGAAAAGAAGGAAGAAATTAGTGTCCTTGATCCGAAAAGAGCGTATAATATTAGTAAGATGTTAACTAACATTTTAAGAGATACATATATTTTTATTTTATCTCACGTGATTTTTCTCTACCAAAGATGTTGTACTTGGGCGATATAAGCAGGTTTCATTTGAGGAAATGCACAAAAAGATTATCGAGATAGATGAAATCTTTTGCACAGAGAATCTACTTAATCAATTAATGCAATATACCCCAACAGCCGACGAAGTAAGTTTAGTTCTCTATTGCATTGTGTTCAAAATAAATGTATCCTAACCTTTCGATCATATTAATATTAGCGCGGAAAGTTGGCCGTGTTTCAAGAAGGAACGGAAGAATTTGAAAACCTAGCCCGCCCTGATCGATTTTTTATTGAAGTAGATTATTCTTACCTATTTTCGAGTTTTAAAGTTGGATTCATATTTAATTTGATGTTCTTACACAGGTGATGAAAATACACAGATACGAGCAACGCTTGAAGTTTATGTACTTCCATATTACATTTAATGAGAAATTTACAGATCTAAACAATGTATGAGTTGATTTCATATCTTTCTCTAATTTTTATAATTAAGCAGTCTTAATATATTATAAATTTTTTAGAACGTCCTGTCAATATTAAATGCCTCTATAGCCCTTAAGGAATCACAGCATTTCAAGGAGTTAATGAATGTAAGTGACATTATTTTTTTTTGTTTTTTAAAAAATTTATTTAGACGTAATTCAAAATTTATACTACTTTTTTCTTTAGCTAATATTGTTACTCGGCAATTACATGAATGGTTCAGGTCATAAAGGTGGTGCATTCGGTTTTAAAGTCGGAAGTATCAACAAGGTAATGAATTTACTTATCTAAGTAACTTTTATTTTGAAATTTGTTTGCAAACTGAAAACTTTAACCAACTTAAATTTAGCTTGTCGATACCAAAGCTTCAAATAATTCGACTATTACATTGTTGCATTTTTTGGCTGATACTGTTGATGATAAAGTACCGCATTTGCTTAGTTTTATCGATGAGTTAAAAGATTGTGGAACTGCATGCAGAGGTATTTTTAATAGGATTATTTACTTATTTTTATAGGTAACACAAATTATTTGCTAAGATTTTTTATTATTTTATAGTATCTCAACAAGATATGACGAATGAATATCGGATGATGGGAACGAAATTGAATGACCTTGCCGTCGAATTACAGATGCATTACACAGACGTTGAATTAGAAGAAAATGACAGATTTGCTGAAGTAATGAGAGACTTTGTTGTAAAATCACAAGAGAAGTTCGAACAACTTCGTATTAAATATACGTCAATGGAAGTTGCATACAAGGATGTTTTATCCTATTTCGGTGAAGATCCTAATAATACAAAACCAGATGAATTCTTTGGAATATTTAAAATCTTTATCACTTCATTTGAGGTTTGTCGTTTGATTTTTGAAGATTTTGGTATTTCGCAGCCCTATCTCATAAAATTATTTCTGATAGCGTGCAAGGTCTGATAATAAGAAAGTCAAAGAACGTGAATTAGCAGCTCAGAGACGAAGAGATGTAAATAAAATGATTTTAATATTCACCCTTACACAGAATATAATCCCTGTTCCATTTATTTATTTATTCATTTTTAAATAGGAAATTGAGAGTCGAAGGAAGCCTGCTGCAAATGCAGGTGTACAAGTTGGCGAAGGTGTTACCATGGATTCATCAGAAGAGAAACACTTGATGGACAATCTGCTGGAAACCTTAAGAGATGGTAGAGATTTGGATACAAGACGAAACAGACGAGGCAATAGGCGTGTTATGAGAAGCATGTCAATTGCTTTGAAAGCAGAATCAATTTTGAATACGCTCAAGGAAGACGCTCCACCACTTCCTGAAATGCCAAAGCAGATAGCCGCTGAATAACAAAATACAATTATGAAGTTTTAAATTTTTTATTGTCCAGGTTTCAGACATTAGTCATACTTAATTTCTATTTCTATATTTAGTATATGTGGCTGGTATTTCTAAGTTTTGTTTATTTTGTACAAAAGAATTTCAGTTTTAAATATTTAGTTTTATATATATATATTTTTTTTATTTTCATTCACCGTTCGATAGAATCTAAGTAGAAAAAATTATTCAATTTTTTCATGACATTAACATACTCGGGCATTTCATAACGTATTATTTGAATGCATCAATTACTATAAAATAAATTTATCATATTAATTTATTAAAATATTCATTGAAATGTATTGATTTTTTCAATAATGCTGTATATTAAAGTGAAATAAAAATTATTAAGTTATTTTAAATTATTATTGTTTTAAAAAATTAAAATCTTAACTATATATACTTTATATTTATTTTTTTCAATTTATAGTTTTAAGTACAACTTTAAAAATGATATTATTTTATTTATAGTTTAGATAAATGTTTTTTCAACTATTATTATTAATACAGTACTAGTCAAAAAATTTTATTCGACTTTTTGCTATTTAGTAAAAAATAACAATTAATTAAATTAATGACATAAATAAATTGATAATTACATAATTTGACAACAAATATTACAAAAAAAAATTCTTTCCCACTTCTTCCTACTTTATGAAAATTTTCTTTTTAGAAAGTTTTCTTTTTTTCTTCTCCCTTTTCTTTACTTTATGTGAGGCTACCAACTATGTAGCAAACAAAGTTTGAGATATGCTGATACTATACAAGGCTCTGTTATCTGACTTGTTAATGCATAGAAAGAATTATATCTAGGAAAGTGTGAACAGATCTGCACTTTGCACATGACAAATGTTTAAGATAAAGGAAACTGTCTTTTGGAACTGAAACACTTCTGAAGCAAGGCTTTGTGTATGCCTGAGTTATTATAGACAAAATATTTTTATCTTTTTAGTTTTTTTCAACTTCTTAAACTTCTTCCATCTGTTCTTTCTTTTCCCATTATTCTACCTCTTTATTTTATACCATTTCTATCAATGGATAGCTTTTCCTTTTTTCAAGGTTTTCCTTCTAGGCCTCCCACTCTTTTCTTTATTGAATTATTCCATTAATCCTATGGTATATCGAGCCTTTGCTTTGGTCAAGTCAGTGGACTTAATACATGAAAAAGATTAAAACAAAATTTCATATAATTGAGAGTTAAATTTGTATAAGGAAGGTCACGTTTTCAAAGTTCTAGATACATCTTTCTATAACTACTAGTTATTTACAAAGCTACCTGAATAAAGAAGAGGTATAATGATAGAAACTTTAATCAGTAATATCAAAAGTAGGGTTCTACTTGTTGAGGACCTAAACTGTCAATTATATTGATCAGAGAATAAATGGCTAGCCAAAAACTTTTGTTCTGAATACTTGATAATATCACTATTATCCAACTCAAGAGAAATACTAACAGAATCTCCTTTTGTTTTAACCATCTTTCAAAATTTCACCAAAAACTGTGGTCAATTTATTCCTTTAAAAGATTAATACAGATTAATCATGCCTTATTAGATTCAAGACCTCTAGTAAAAAAGGATCCATGGCCTATGTCTCAACTCAAATTGATTTCCAGGTCTAGTATAACAAAAACCTGAATTTCTAATTATATTACTACTTATATTACCATTTCATCTTAGTGAGCACCCTTACTAGTTAATAATAAACTAATAACTAGATATTATTTATTATTTTTCTCTTTCTTTATATGAGTTTTCAAAGTTTGTAAGGATCTATATATATAATAGACATTAGTTAATTTACTTGATAGTTAATCCTATAAAGACTATTTATATAATTGTTTATAAATTAACTTTCTAATAAAAACTAGCATATATTGCTTATTGCATTAAAAAAAAAAGACAACAAATATTACAAAAATTGATATATTTATAATTTATTAATAATTCATCAAAAAATTTATTAATAATTTATTAAATAATTTATTAATTATTTAACTAATTTATTAAAAATTCATTGATAATTTATTAATAGTTTGTTCAAAATTTGTTAATAATTTTTAATTATTTATCAAAATTCATTAATCATTTATTAATAATTTATTAATTATTTATTAACCATTTATTAATAATTTATCAATCATTCATTAATAAAGTATACAAAAAAAAAAATCTTTTCATTGATTCTCCTTTTTTAAAAAAATTGTTTTTTTAATAATTTTTGATAAAAAATAATATAACTCAAACTCAATAATATATTAAAGAAAAAAACTTTTAAAAGAAAGAAAAACAAAACATAAAATCTGAATTAAAGTAAAGTCAAAAGATTTAATATTTATTTTTCTGGCTTCTAATTAGGTCAGTACAAATTTATATTTTTTTAAATATTAGAAAAAACCTCATAACAAAATAATTTCAGCTAATAAACTAATCAAACTCAAAAAGTTATAAGACTCAAGATAATATTAAGAACCCAAGAGTAACAGCTAGAAAACAAAGGCAAAACATAATTATAAAATATAAATAATTTATATAATATAAATATAAACATGTTTTAATGGAAAACTCAACTTATATGATAATTTATATAACATGTCTCTCAATATAAACAAATTCCTTATATATTTTAAATCTATTAATAGACAATAATTCTAAATAACAAGTTTACTTCACAAAATATCTATGGATATCAACTAAAATACAGTAAGTAAAAAAAAATAAATAATCAATAAATAACTCGTTAATATATGTTTACTTCTTATTTATCTTAAATACAACAACAATAGATAAATCAGTAACTTGAAAAACAAATAACTAATTAAATAAAAAAATAACACTAGTTAAATTTATATCATTTGGCTATCAAATTATTGTTAAATTTGGCAAAAATTAATAATAAAAAGATTAATAAATTATTTATAATTGCTGTCACTCAATATAAAATATATCAATACAAAATTGATAAAAAATTTTTGACATATTGTGAAAAAAATTTTAATACAAAATCCAATAATATTGTAATAAAAAAAAAGTTATATATACTATAATAAAAATTTTTTTTGCATATTGCAGTAAAAAATTTGACAAAAAAATTGATACTATGACAAAAAATTTGACAAAAAAATTATTGCATCAAAAATTAATACTGTAGCAAAAAATTCAGAAAAAAAATTACTATAGTAAAAAATTCAATAAAAGTTATAACTCCAGTATTGAAATTCAATAAATAATCAAAAAATTTAACAAATTTAACAAAATTTATTAAAAAATTACAAAATCAATTGACTAAATTATTTATCATTTTTCTTTTCCTTCTTTTCCACTTGTTTTTCTTTTTTCTTTAAAGATTTTAGCTTGACTCTTTTAAAACTAGCTTTAATTAATTTTACCTTATTAAATGTTTTATAATATTTTACTTTTTTCTTTTAATCTAATTGTTCTTCAAATTTTGCTTATTCATGCACTTTCCCTAGTTTGTTTTTCACTCTCTGAATACATTAATGATTTCTCATATTTGATCATTTTTTGTCTTTTGGATTTAACTATCGATTCTTTATTCTTTTCTATCTTTTTTTCTTGTTTATATTTCAAAATCTCTTTCAAACTATATGTCCAATTCAGCAAACCTTCTGGTGATATTATATCATAAAAATATGAATCATCATGATATTATTTACAAGTTGACTGGAATACTTAAATTGATTTCAAATATTTATTCAAATATTTCAACAAATCCTTTAATTATAAGTAATTATAATTAATATTTTAATTATTTGATATAAAATATCACAACTCTTTCCAATGATTCTCTGATCACACATAAAAAAGACTTTCGCAAGAAGTTTTTATACTTCAGCATTAATATAGTCTTACTACTTTCTTTAAACCAACTTGAAAAAAACTTCAAGAGTCATCCCTATATCCTGTTCCTCTTGTTTTTACTTTTCTTCAAGCAAAAACTTGACTGCAAGTAACTAAAAAGTCAAGTAACATCCTTCTTATCAATGGCAAGAAAGTTTTGAAAGGAAGAAGAACTAATATATAGTCATCTTACACTGTAGAAAAACAATACAAAGTGTTGTTTGTAATAAGAGACTTCTTTTCCACTCTCTTTGTCATCTGTTACACTCTAATAGTACTTGTTTCTGGATTTTTCTGAGGAATTTTACCTACCTCAGTTTGACCCTGAATTTTGAGTAGCATAAAGTTTCTCACACTGTAATTGAACAGAAATTTTACATTAGTAAAAGATATAAATAAGCTTCTATTGGTCACCTCATGTATCTGAATGCATTTTCTCAGTACCCATAAGAACCTGGGGTCCACCATAAGTTATTGGGTCTGGTGCAGGTGGATACAGGATATGAAATCTCTTATATCATGGATAACACAGAAAGAAAAGAAGCTGATTCAGGACATATTGGACAGACAATATCCTCTCCTCTCCTCCCTTCCTCCTCTAGCAACACACCATAAGAAACATAAGGGTCAATATTTTTTTGTAGGATTTTCAATATATCCAATCTCTCATTGGAACCATTCTCTTTACAAAGAAATAACATCAAGTCCATTTGGACAAGATCTGAACACATATATATAAAAAATTTTTTCTAAGCACTAGTGGGGTTAAGGCTCCACATGAGAAATCCCCAACATTAGTGGTGCTGGGTATCTTAGGTGAATTCTGGACACATTAGCCCCCTTTTATAGGATAGCAATAAGCTGCTTGATGGAACTAGGTCCTGGGGAGTGTCATGATAAAGTAGAGAATTTAATATAGTATAAATTGCTATATCTTTCCATTATTTTCAAAGTTTTGTTTTTATAAGTAGAAAATCTATACTAGACGGTCATGTAATTATCTTATTCTAATTGGGTGAGATGTAAATAGTTAGCTCTTTGTACTATTCATTAATCTGTAAATCCTTAGACAGTATAGGTAATTATTCATCCCGGTTGTCTCTAGACTTTCTCCTTATCTAAATAAAGCCCTCATTGCTATGACACAGGGATGAGCTAGCATTTAAAAAAAAAAAAAAAAAAGATATAAAATATTTTGTTGAAAAATATTTTTTCAAAATGTCACTATAATCATATATATTTATTCTTCTTTTGGTAAGATTTTTTGAGTCAGTTTTACTTCTTCAGATAAATAAACCTTTGTTTCTTTAACTACATCAGTTAATTTATTGTGATATTTGATAACTTTTTTGACTTTTGTTCAATAAATAACTATACACTTTTAATTCTTCATATTCTTTTCTTAATTATTAGTTAAAAATTAATACTTGTAATATAAATGTAAAATATTATTAATATTATTTTGTTTAATTGGCTATTTGCATGTAAGTGATGATTGTTTGCTTCTAGTTTTTCAGTTTTTGCCTTCTAATATCTTCCTTTCTAATAGTAATGTAAAGTGCCTAACCATTCATTTATTTGTTTTCATGAGGGATTAAAATATATAATCATGGATTTTATTAATTTGAGTATCAACTTTTGTAATATTTTTTTATTTATATCACTTAAAAAAATTTCATCTATCCTTAGTTTATATTTATCAAGAATGGTTTCATTAAGGTCTTTATTTCTATTTTCACTTTTTCTAGTTTCAGCTTATTTTTGATAACTGGTTTTGCCAGTTTTGCCTTTTTACCACTTCTCCTAGATTAAATTCTTTAAATTCTTCAATGTTTTTCTAAATTCAGTAAACTTTCAGATTTTGATATATTGATTACTCTAAATTCTATAACTACTATAGAATCAAGTTAGGTTTTACAGATTTGAACCAATCAATTTTCTTTTTTAAATTTTTTATTTTATTTTTTTGCTATTCTGATTTTTTAGAAAACTTGTTGTTAATATATTCTATTAGAACTAATTGGTTTATAAATTTGATATTTTCTCTTTCTAGTTTTTCAGCATATATATGTAATTCTTTATTTTCTAAATAAATTAGTTTATTAATAAAGATAAATTTTAAGATTTGATAATAATTTAATTCTAACCTTTTTCAATATCCTTCCTGGCTCAAGTTTTGAGTAGCAATTTAATTTCTGGTATTGATATTCATGCAACTTCAGATATCAATATTTTAGGTAATACAATAGATGACCTTCTTTTAAGCAATTCGATTATCATGATAGAAATTGAAAGTTCAATACCAGATATTATTGAACAAACTGTTGATGCTTTTGAATTAGTTGATTTGAAAGAAGTTTGTGATAATAAGAAAAGTTGTAAAGGTTGTAAAGATAAAGGTACTATTCTTTGTAAAAAGAACATCTAGTTGATTTTTTTTTTGTTCAAATATTTTAGATATTAGCAAAAAAATATTAAATTAATAAAAAGTTATTTAAATAAAATTATTTATATTTTTTTAATACAATTTGAGACAATCAAAAGTATCTGGGAGATACAACTAGAAAGTCACATACCTACACTTTTCTGTCAGCTTAACAATAACGAGGCCTCTGGTATTGCTACTATAATCAGACTGAAACAAAGTCAAATCAAATGTTGGGAACTAGGTAACATTCTAAGCAATTCTATCAATTCTTACAAGTTGACAAAAGGAAACCTGGCAGCTACGACACTGGCTCTGGCAAAAAGCATGCAAGTCACTTTTCAAAATTGGAGATAGAAAAGTATATTCAATTATCAGGGAGGTATTTTATCAATCAAATCTATATTGCAAGAGGATAGAGAATATGGGAAAGTCATTCCATCACTATGAAAACACAAGATTATGTTTCTAGACCAGCTCATCAATACTACCACAATGATGCTTAAGGAATGGAGAGCAGTTCAAATCCTTTACAACAGAAGCAAGGAACCGGTTCCCTCCTGATACAAAAAAGTGAAGGAAAAAGCAACAGTAAATTAAGATCTTCTACAAAACTCTCTACATGGGCTTGAATGGATAGTTTATAATATGCAAACTGAGACATTCCCAACAAACCCAGATAGAAGAAAGATTTACTGAACAGTCCAAGCTAATACTTCAACAGATATATGGGGAAAGACAGCATCTATAAACAACAAAACCTATTTTACCCCATATCAGCTAGTATATAATCCTACTTGTAATAATACCCATCTTCAACCAGATAGCACAGAACAGCCATTAGAAGTAGTCCTATCACAGATCCACCTTCTACCACAGCTTAATCGACATAATAATCTAAGAAAAAGGAAACAGATCCTTCTGCTAGGAAACTCTATCGACTGGCAGACAAATGCAGTTCAGCAAACAGTAGCTCTACCAATTTCCAAACCAGTTGAAGTAGAGATCCAAGTTGAAGACTAGGATATCACACTAATAGAAAAAGCCATATAAACAGAAGAATATAAAGATGAACTTAAGAGTATCTTGAGATATAATAAAAGAAATATGGCTGATCAGCTTATGTTTTACACAGATGACTCTTATAAAAAAGGGATGATAAATGATGAATCTGAAATGGGTTTAGCTTGGATCATAATAAAGAAAAACAAAATAGTTCAACAGTTCTCAGCAGGAGCATCCACATGGCCATCAGCAACCAGAGCTGAAATACTAGCTATT